>APFE030267374.1:334015-360896 GCA_000404065.3 Pinus taeda | reverse complement strand
TTTACCATACCTCTCGCTTATTTATCTTTTTATTAATTTACCATACCTCTTTTACAAATATGGTATTTGGCCCATAGGATTCACTTAAATAAAACCTCTTTCTTGACCCTTCATAAATAGAACGAGGGTTATGGACTAAATATAAAAAGAGGTTTTATTTATTTACCATACGTCTAGTTTATTTATATTTTTATTTATTTACAATACCTTTTGAGTAAATATAAAAAGACATTTTATTTATTTACCATACCTCCACTTTACTTATATTTTTATTTGTTTACACCCTTGCATGTATATAAGATGACTTATGGAGTAAATATAAAAAACGCTTTATTTATTTACCATACCTCTCATTTATTTATATTTTTATTAATTTACCATACCTCTTTTATAAATATGGTATTTGGGCCTTTGGCCCATAGGATTCACTTAAATAAAACCTATTCTTGAAAATGGGCGAATGGAAGGTTGTAACTCCTAATTTCAAGGGCTAAATTTACCTTTTTTACCCACTCCCTTAAAATAAGGTGGGCTATTTGAGGTGATTTGTAAGAATGTATTATGATACAAAATATTCACCCACTAAAAATTTAAAACCCCTTAATTTCACCAGAGGGCGAACATTCGCCGCTAAAATCACCCCTATCAGTAATGGCATGTTCCATGGAGTTTGGGTTTAGCTCTGTTGGTGTGAGTTCTTCTGCAACGGTGAATGTGTCCAACAATGGTGGAAAGTATAGCCAAAGGTGGTCTACATTGAACATTAGGTGCAGACCAAGGAATGATGGAATGCTAAGCTCAAAGGAATTGTCCACTATAGACTTGGTGATGATATATGGCCCATATTGGAGCGAGTGAAGCTTGTGGTGGGGTCCAACGAGACACTCCTTTTGCAAATGTAGCCAAACTTTGTCACCCACCTTGAACTTGTGCAGCACCCAATGTTGATCATGGCAATCCTTGTACTTAGAATTGGCTTTGTCCAATATATCATGGACCTGATGGAGAATGCATTGGATGCGCTCAATGAAGTTGTTAGCCCTTTCGACTTCAGACTGATATGAGCTGAACCTATCTGAGTAGCGGAAAATGGCATGGCCACATCAACGGGACTTAATGGCTGAAATCCTAGCCCTACCTAAAAGGGGTTGTGGCCCATTGAGCCGTGGAGAGCCCTTTTTTAGCTATGTTGGACATAAGGGAGGCTTTTATCCAATGTGCGTGGATGCTTCGAGTTGTACAGGTGTAGAATTTGTATGATCATCTTGTTGACAACCTTTGTTTGGCCATCAGTTTTCAGATGGAAAGTTGTGGACTTAGTACATTTTGTATCCAGCATCGACCATAGACTTGACCAAAATGCACTCAAGAAAATGTTGTCTTGATTTGAGACAACGGATTGTGGGATCTGAAAGTGTACCCACACTTGCTCAAAGAAGAGCTTAGCGGTGGCCTCTGCTGTGATACTCTTCTTGCTGGCCACCATGATGGCAATCTTAGCGAATCTGTTGATAACCACGAAAACGCAATCATTTTCATGCTTATTAGAAGCAAGGCCCAACATGTAATGCATGGAGACATATTCCCAAGGATGACTAGGAGTAGGTAGATGATTATACATGCCTTGCTTCTTGATGGTTGGTTTGGCAATGGCACAGGCGGTCCAGGATCTAATGTACTTCCCAACATCCTGATGAGGTTTTGGCCAATAAAAATATTTTTGCAATACAACCTCTATTTTCTCTACTCCAAAATGTCTAGCGACCCAACTATAGTGCGCCTCCCAAATCA
The DNA here is from genome assembly GCA_000404065.3 of Pinus taeda. Classification (NCBI taxonomy): domain Eukaryota; kingdom Viridiplantae; phylum Streptophyta; class Pinopsida; order Pinales; family Pinaceae; genus Pinus; species Pinus taeda. Next base: position 359,105 of record APFE030267374.1, on the reverse strand, counting down.
TCTTGGCACGCTTGCTTGAAGGAACATAGATGTGTCCCAGGTGGCATAGTAATGCATCATGAAGGTGAAAACTTGGAACTTGCTTCCCTTCTAGGAGTGTCTCATATGTGCTGCTGAATTATAGATTGCTCTTCTAAAGATGCAACCACCTTGATGTCTCGTGCCCATAGGAGTCGAGCACAGTGATCAGCGCCATGACCGATGGTCGATTAAGGCAATCCACGACATTATTTGTGTTTCCATTCTTATACATAATGTTCAAATGGAACTATTACAGGTAGGTGGACCATTTATGATGGCAATCATTTGGCAACTTCCCTTTTGTTTGTATGAACTATAGAGGTTAGTGGTCCGTGTGGATGAACATTTCCTTCCCTATAATTTAATGCTTCCATTGACGTCAACCCTGCATGATGGAATACATTTCTCTGTCGTAGTTGGGGTACTTTCAAATTGTGTCTAACTGTGGTCAACCACCAGATGCCCATGCTGGGTAAGAACCAGACCAATAGCATAGTCAGAGACATTTGTCTCAATCTTAAATGGTTGTTTAAGGTCTAGTAATGTGAGTACTAGTGTAGAAATGAGGGGATTCTTCAACTCAGAGAACGCTTGTTGTTGGGTTTCAAACCAAAATAACTTTGCTTTTGCTCCGCCTTTGGTGACTTGACTTAAAGGCCAAGTGATATGAGAGAACCTCAACACGAACCTATGGTAAATGTTAGGAAGACCCAAAAAGTTACGGAGCTTTGTTAGAGTGATTGGGGCTCGCCAATCCCAAATGACTTCTATCTTTGATGGGTCCACATGTACACCCTTATCATCAATTATGTCCCCTAGATATTGAACCTGGGTCAGGCCAAATGTGCATTTCTCCATGTTAGCACACATGTTATATTGTCACAGGGTTTGAAGGACCTATCAAATATGGTGGGGGTGCTTGTCCCAACTCTGGCTGAAGATTAATATGTCATTCAAATATGCAACCATGAATGCATTGGTGAAGGGTCGCAACATGTCCTCCATTAGTCTCATGAAGGTTGCAGGGGCATTTGTCAATCTGAATGGCATGACCAACGATTCAAAGAGGCCCTTCTTGGATTTGAAGGCAGTATTCAACATATCATTGGGTTTAATAGGCACCTGGTGAAAACCTAACATCAAATCAATATTGCTGAAATATTCCCCCCCCTTGAGCTGGTCAAGAAAGTCATCAATCCAAGTCAATATTTCTGAAATATTTTCCCCCTTCGAGCTGGTTAAGAAAGTCATCAATCCGCGAGATTAGGTACCTATTCTAGACAGTGATCTTGTTCAACTATCCGTAGTCAATATAGAGTTGTCAGGTGCCATCCTTCTTTTGTACCAATACAATTAGGCTCCCACAAGGTGATGAGCTTGTCTTGATGTGCCATTTCTACAATAGTTCTTGAATCTGCCTCCTAATCTCATCGTTCTCTAGAACAGAGTGCCTATAGATTGGCCCACTAGGTAGGGACACACCCAAGGTCAAGTCAATGGAGTCCTTGACCTTATAGTGCAGAGGTACCCATATAGGTGAGGTGAAAATATCCTTGTACTCCTTCACAACCTTCTCCATCTGCTGCTGCTGTGCAGAGGAGATTTACCTGGAAGCCATGGCCATGACCTTCTTTTAGCCCTAAGGGTGAATCATAAGGAAAACAAATTTCCTAGTCTCGGAAATGATCTTCCTACATTTCTTTATAGTGATCAAAGAGATGGAAGTAGGCAGGGCTACCTCCAGTATCCTGTACAACTTGTTGGCCAATGTAATAATCATAGAGTGAGGTCTAGACTAATATACAACATGTCTCTTCCACAAGTATGGTTGTCTTGACAATACATAACAAAATTCAAGAGGAGCAACATCACACAGTACCTCATCCATGAAGGGATTGATGTTGTAGGGAAGGTGTCATTGTTGGTTAAGGCGAAGATCTCATCCTTGGTGAAGCCACCTGATGGTGTACAACTGTGGATGTGATGTGGTATTTAGGCCCAACTGCTTCACGACCTCTACTAAAATGAGGTTGTTTTGGCTCCTACTGTCAACAATGAACTACAACAGAGAACGCTTCACCTACATCTGTGAGTGGAAGAGGCATTCCCCTCCTTTGGACATTGAGGCTCAGTCTTCTGGAACATGGTGGTGGCCACCGTGGCACTAGGCTCCACATCCATGATCTCCTTCCCTTTATCAATTCCCTTATCGAGTTCTCATTCAGAGTCAAAACGTGTGTCTAATTTAGAATCCTTCAGCTCAACCACCAATGATTGGTTGGCCCAACACTCACTTGTATTGTGAGTGGAGCTCTTATGGAACTCACATGATTTTCCTGTCTCCTTCTTAGTCTTCATGGTGTTGTTCCTTGCTTGTGGCTTTGGCGAGTTGTCTTGGGTAGTCCCACCCTGGGATGGTCATTTGTTCTTTGGTTTGGTGACACATTTTCCTTTCTTTGGATTTGTGGATTCAAAGTCATGCTTCTTCATTTTAAACTTCTGCTCAATCTAGAAAGAGTATCGGTACGTCGTACCGAGTGAGGAAATGTCTAGGAACTCCATCTCATCTTGGATGTACTTGTGTAGACATCCGCAGTACTTGAGCACTGAATGCCGCTCATTATCCTTGATACCCAACTTTGTGTGAAGGGTATGGAAAATATTTGTGAACTTTGGCACATCTTGGTCCCTTCCATAGCATGGTCCGCTTTATGTATTTATCTTCATAGCTTGTGGTAAGGTAATATTATTCCTTGATGATGTCTCAGAAAGAATCCTAAGTGGGTGGTGTTGAAAACAATGAGGGTTCACTCTCATCCTTTTGTTCATAGTAGGCTTCCCACTAGTCCTTGGACATGTTGGATGGCTTTGATAAGTGCAAAAGCAATCTTTTCTTGATTGGAAAAGTCATGAATTGAAAAATATCCTTTCAACATATTTAGCCATTTATCTACAACATCTACATCTATCAGGCCTTCAAATATGGGAATATCAAATTTAACTTGTACCTTAAAAGGAGTGGCACCTCCATAGTGGGTGCTGGATGAAGATGCATCACCTCTCCATAGCCATCGAAGGATCTGGGAAAATTTATCCATCATCGCATCCCTCTGTCACTTGAGGGCTTCCTTGAGCAACATTTTGAAAGGATCTCCTACCCCCTCGTCTTTATTTTCTTCTGCCATGGGAAGCTATTGGGATTAGCAAGGCTAATCTTGCAAAGGTTCAACCAGATCAAGCCCTAATTCCTTATATCTCGACCTCGTTGGGGAAATGCAAAGAAAAATAGAGAAATAGCAGACTGCACTAATACCACTGATCTGATTTAGATGGGAACACAACAAATTACAAATATAACCATAAATACAAAGACGCAGTAGAACTAACACTTCATTTCATTAATATCAAATACTGAAATATGCTTACAAATAGAATGGAAATAAGACTAGCTCGAGCGATGGTATCTTGTCTCTCAGAAGAGATGTGGCAGCTACATGCCTCTCAACTATGTTACAAGGAGGCTCAAAGGCCTATTTATTATTGAGAAACAATGGAAAGCCCTAAACATCCAAAAGCCTAACCCTATTAGACAAAGAGCCAAAGCTGTGGGCCCCATTCGGTAAATCGGTACATCAACTTCCCAAGGTCATAGGTTTGGCATATGATCTCTGTTTCACTATCATAATATCTAATTTTGAAGATCTCGAAGAGAAGGATGAAAACAAACTAGCAAGCTAATTTTGGGGAATTTTGGTCTCCCCATTTTCCCTAAAAACGTCATTTAGGGCCTCAAAACAGCTCCGAAATTTCAAGACTCGAAAAACGACCAAATAAAGTAAACTATGCTACAATTAAGGAAACCAAAAAATTGAAAGAGACAGTGTTTGGGGTCCAAGTGGAATAGGTGGGTGGCCACCAAAATCCAACTGGATCATTCTTGCTCGCTTAGGAAGCAATGGTCCCCATTATGTTTAGTGCCTCCATGAGATGGGGGAGCTTCTGCTGAACTTGGTCCCTGGTGAGCCACCTGCATTAGTGAAGGAGTTGGCCGACTTTGACAATCTGATATAGTTAGATCTTCTACTAGAAAGTTTTATTAATTTGTGTGTCAATGATCCAATCAGTGGTGGCCTATTCGATGTAGTTTGGGTTTAGCTCTGCTGCTGTGAGTTGTTCTGCAATGACAGATGTGTCCAACAATGTTGGAAAGTATGGTCGAAGGTGGTCTACATTGAACACTAGGTGCAAACCAAGGAATGGTGGAATTCTAAGCTCAAACAAATTGTCCCCTAGAGCCTTGGTGATGGTGTATGGCCCATATCGGAGTGGGTGAAACTTGTGGTGGGGTCCTGCAAGACGCTCCTTCTGTAATGTAACGGAACTTTTTCACCCAACTGGAACTTGTGTGACACCCGATGCTGATCATGGTGATGCTTGTACTTAGCATTGGCTCTATCTAATATATCATGGACCTGCTGATGATGTATTAGATGTGCTCAATGAAGCTGTTATCCCTATCAGCTTTAGATTGGACATGAACTGAATCTTCCTGAGCAGCTGCAAATGGCATGGCCACATTAGTGGGACATAATGGCTAAAATCCTAGCCCTACCTGAAAGGGGTTATGGCCCATTGAGCTTTGGGGAGCTCTATTGTAGGTGTGCTAGACATAGGGGAGGCTTTCATTTCATGTGTGTGGATGCATCAAGTTTTACATGCGTAGAATGTGTACGATCATCTTGTTGACAACCTTTATTTGGCCATCAATTTGGGGATGGAAAGCCATGGACCTAGTAATTTTTGTATCCAACATCAACCAGAGACTTGACCAAAATGCACTCTAGAATATGCTATCCCAATCTGAGACAATGGAGTGTGGGATCCCAAAGTGTACCCACATTTGCTCAAAGAAGAGCTTAGTAGTGGCCTTTGGTGTGATACTATTCATGCAGGCTGCCATGATGGCCATCTTAGAGAATCTGTTGACGACCACAAAAACACAATCTTTGTCATGCTTAGTAGAAGGAATTCTTGACATGTAATCCATGGAGACATATTCCCAAGGATAACTAGGAGTAGGTAGAGGAGCATACAGGCCTTGGTTCTTGATGGTTGGTTGGGAAATGGTTCATGAGATGTAGGATCTAATGTACTTCCCAACATCCTAACAAATTTTTGGCCAATAAAAATACTTTTGCAATACCACCACTATTTTATCTACTTCAAAATGTCTAGTGACCCAACTGTAGTGTGCCTGCCAAATCATCTTGGCATGCTCGCTTGAAGGAACACAAATGTGTACCAGGTGGCATAACAATGCATCCTAAAAGTGAAAGATTTGAACTTGCTTCCCCTCTAAGATTGTCTGTTATGTGTTGTTGAATTTTAGATCGCTCTTGTAAAGATGCGGCCACCCCGATGTCTCGTGCCCACAAGAGTCGAGCACATTGATCATTGCCATGACCGCTGGTCGGCTGAGGTAATCAATGACATTATTGGTGCTTCCCTTCTTATACTTAATGTTCATATGGAATTGTTGCTGGTAGGTTGACCATTTTTTATGGCGATCATTTGGAAACTTTCCTTGTGTCAGTATGAATTGTAGATGCTGATGGTCTATGTGGATGATCATTTCCTTCCCTAGAATGTAATGCTTCCATTGACGGCATGCTTGCAAAATGGAATACATTTCTTTGTTGTAAGTGGGGTACTTTAAGAATGTGTCTGAAAGTGTCTCACTATGGTAAGCCACTGGATGCCCATGCTGAGTAAGAACTGCACCAATAGCATAGTCAAAGGCATCTATCTCAATCTCAAATGGTTGTTGTAGGTCTAGTAATGTGAGCACTGGTTTAGAATAGAGGTGATTCTTCAACTCAGAGAATGCTTTCTATTGGGTTTCAAACCAAAAAAACTTTGCTTTTGCTCCACCTTTGGTGACTTGACTTAAATACCAAGTGATATTAGAGAACCCCAACACCAACCTATGGTAGAAGTTAGTAACACCGAAAAAGTTGCGCAACTTTGTTAGAGTGGTTTGGGCTGCCCAATCCCGAATACTTGTATTTTGGATGGGTCAACATGTATGCCCTTCTCATCAATCATGTACCCTAGATATTGAACCTTGGTACACCCAAGGTAAAGTTTTCCAAGTTAGCACACAGCTTGTATTATTGTAGGGTTTGAAAGACCTACAAAATATGGTGGAGGTGCTCATTCCAACTCTGGCTCAAGACCAATATGTCATCCAAATACACCACAATGAATGCATTGGTGAAGGGTCGCAAGATGTCGTCCATCAGTCTCATGAAGGTTGTAGGGTTTTTCATTAATACAAACGGCATGACCAACCATTAAAATAGGCCCTCCATGGATTTGAAGGCAGTCTTCCACATATCAGAGGGTTCGATAGGCACCTAGTGATAAGCTGACTTGAAGTCAATCTTGCTAAAATATTTGGCCCCTTTGAGTTGGTCAAGAAGTTCATCAATTTGCAGGATTGGGTACCTAATCATGATAGTGATCTTTTTCAATTCTCAGTAGTCAATACAGAGCCTCTAGGTCCCATCCTTCTTTTGTACCAATAAAATCGATCTCCCACAGGGTGATGAGCTTGGCCTGATGTGCCCTTTCTACAATAGTTCACGAATCTGCCTCCTAATCTCATTGTTCTCTAAAACAGAGCATCGATAGATTAGCCCATTGGGCAACATCGCACCCAGGGTAATATCGATGAAGTGCTTGACTTGACAGTGCATAGGTACCACTGTAGATGAGGAAAAAATATCCTTGGACTCCTCCACAACCATGCCCATCTGCTATTGCTATGCAAAGGAGCCCTGCCTGGAAGCCATGGCCACAACCTTCTTCTTGCCCTAAGGGCGAATCATAAGGAAAACAAATTTCCAGGTCTAGGAAATGATCTTATTTTATTGCTTTGTAGTGATTGAAGAGATGATGGTAGGAAAGTCTACTTTGATATCATGTACAACTTTTTGGCTAAGGTAACAATCATAGAGCAAGGTCTAGACTCATATACAACATGTCGGTTCCACAAGTGTGGCTGTCATAAAAATACATCACAAACTTCAAGAGGAGAAACATGACACACTACCTCATCCGTGAAGGGCTTGATGCTGTAGGGAAGGTGGCACTGTTGGTTGATGCGAAGATCTTGTCCTTAGTGAAACCACCCAATGGTGTACCATTGTGGATGTGTCATGGTATTTAGGCTCAACCACTTCATGAACTCTACTAAAATGCGGTTCTTTTGGCTCTTGCTATTGAAAATGAACTACAATAGAGAACCCTTCACACACACCTATGAGTGGATGAGGCGTTCCCCCTCCTCTGGACCTTCAGGCTCAATCTTTTGGATCTTGATGGTGGCCATGGTGGCACTAGGCTCCGCATCAATGATTTGCTTACATTTTTCAGTTCCCTTATCGAGTTCTGATTCAAAGTCAGAACATGCATCTAATTCAAAAGCCTTCAGCTCAGCCACTAGTGACTGCTTGGCCTCACACAAACCTGTATTGTGAGTGAAGCTCTTATGGAACTCACACCATTTTCCCATGTCCTTATTTGTCTTCATGGTGTTCTTCTTTGCATGTGGCTTCGACGGGCTATCTTGGGTAGCCCTGCCTTAGTGTAGTCCTTTGTTCTATGGTTTGGGGGCACCTTTTCCTTGCTTTGGATTCATGGATCCAAAGTCCCGCTTCTTCTGTTTAAACTTTTGCTCAATCTTGACAGTGCACTGGTATGTCGTGCCAAGCGAGGAAATGTCCAAGAACTCCATCTCATCCTGGTTGTACTTGTGTAGATAGCTGCATGCTTGAGCACCAAATACTACTAAGTATCCTTAGTAGCCATCTTCGTTTGAAGGGTATGGAAAATCTTTGTGAACTCTGACACATCTTGGTCCCTTCCCTACTGTAGCGTGGTCCACTTTATGTATTTATCTTCATACCTCTCGACACAGTAATATTGTTCCTTGATGGTGTCTTGGAAAGAATCCCAAGTGGGTGTGGCTGAAAATAACAAGGGTTCACTCTCTTTCTTTTATTCACAGTAGGCTTCCTACCAATCCTTGACGTGTGGGGTGGCTTTGAGAAGTGCAAAAGTAATATTTTCCCAGTTGGAAAAATCATGAATTGAAAAATATTCTTCCAACAAATTTAACCATTTACCTATGGTGTCTACATCTATCACACCTTCAAATATGGGAACGTCAAAGTTAACTTGTACCTTAAAAGGAGTGGCACCTCCAGAGTGGCTGCTAGATGAAGATGCATCGCCTGTGGTTAGTCGTTGAAGGATTTGGCCAAAGATATCCATCATCACGTCCCTCTGTCAGTCGAGAGCTTCCTCGAGAAACATTTCGAAAGGATCTCTTGCCCCCTCATCTTTCTTTTCTTCCACCATGGGAGGCCATTAGGATTCGCGAGGCTAATCGTGCAAAGGTTCAACCAGATCGACCCCTACCTCCATATATCCCGACCTCGTTGGGGACATGCAAAGAAAAATAGAGAAAGAGAAGATCACTCTGATACCACTGATCTAGATTTAAACGAGAATGAAAATTATAGATATATCCATAGATACAAAGATGCATTAGAGTTAACACTTCATTTCATTAGTAACAAATACTGAAATATGCTTATAAACAGAATGGAAATAAGACTAGCTCAGGTGATGGCAACTTATCTGTAAGAAGAGATGTGGCAGCTATATGCCTCTCAACTGTGTTACAATGATTCTCAAAAGCCTATTTATTATTGAGAAACAATGGAGAACCCTAAAATCCAAAAACGTAACCCTAGGGGATGACGCGCCAAAACTGCGGGCCCTGTTTGGATAAATTGGTACATCAACTTCCTAGGGTTGTAACTTTGGCATATGATCCCCGTTTGGCTATTATAATACCTCGTTTCAAATATCTCAAATAGAAGGCTATAAATAAATAGGCAAGCCAAATTTGGGACATTTTTGGTCTCGTAGTTTTCCCTAGAAACGTCATTTAGGGCCTCAAAATGACTTCAAAAGTTCAGGGCTCGAAAAACTGCCAGAAATAGTAAATTGTGCGACAACTAAGGAAACCCAAAAAATGAAAGAGACAGTGTTGGGGGTCCAAGTGATAGGCGGGTGGCCAGAAATAACTACCTGGATCACTGTCACTAGATATATTTGGTGACCACCCTTCCTTGCAGCGATAGTGTGTCCACTAAGACTCAATGTGAGATACAAAACTTTAACATCTATATGTAACTTCTCACTTAATGTTATATCTTTATTAATTTATCACCTTAATATGGTTGACAATTTGTGTTGACATGGGTCTTATAATTTTTATGTTAGTTCTCCATTCTACCTCCATCATCCTCTTTACTCATATTGATCTCTAATTGAGAGCTAAGTCGAGTCTAACCTGAAGTCATTCATGGAGTTTATCATAAATGTGTGCAAAAATTAGACAATTAATCATTGTTTTTTCTCTCTAATAAAAGTATTTATCTTTTCGCGACCAAGAGTATTAACATGTTTTCTTGCCGAATGAGCTTTAATACCCTTCATATGAACAAATGCTTCACTTATAGAGTTAGGGTGAAACTAAGTATAGTATCATAATCGTGCAAACAATTTCCCCAAAAATTCAACTATGTTTATTGCATCCTATAATTTATGGTTAATAATAGGCACTACCTTGGTACAGATTCTCAACATATGAGCAAATTTTATTTTTTCTAATTCTACCATGGAGCACTAGGATAATCAGCGCCTAACTTATAGTTTATATATATGAACCATTTCTTTTGTCAATCTTTCCTTCCATCCATATACCCAAAATTTGTGTACAGATAATTGTAAAATATAGGAAAATAATTTAACTATGCATGAGCTAGAAAGAGTCTAATTGAATATCAATTTGTGTTGTTTCATCTATGCCTCCACACATAATTGTAATAGTATAATATATTAACATAGCTAAAATAGTAAACTCTGCATACATAATTTCTTGATGTTATCAATCAATAACGATGAAAAAATTAAAAGCAACACTAGGGTAAGAATGGAATTTCGACTAACTAGAAATACTTCTTGGGAATACTCATGAATATAACACATTCATCCCAACCACGAAGTTCCTCCACCAGTTCCCCCAATGCTAGGACTTTCTTTCTCTCATAAATCAACAACCTTTGGTTCCTAAGTGGTTTCCTTTTATATTTATTCCTAACAGATTTTTAAAAGTCTCCTACTTTAAGGTCAACACACATTCTTCCTAAACTTTTTTGTTTTTTAATTTGTTTTCGAAAATTATTATTTATTTTTCTTTAAAGCATTCCTTTCTCTATTGCAATGCTTTATTCCACCCCATGTAGTATTTCTCTTCAACTAAGTAATTAACATAATCATTCTCTCCCATTATGTTAATATTTTTAATTATTTTCTCCTAGGGATTTCTAGGAGACTTTTAGGGAAGGCCCATCATGTAGACTTAACCACTAATAACATTGTATAAGGTGGAAATAACTCTTCTAAAACTATAGTCTTATTTACTAAATATACCAAACAATATATTTATTAATTTAAGAATAAAATAAAATATTACATCATTACATTAGTCTCATCATGGCTTCCATAACCACTCAATCAAATAATAGTTCAATGTCTAGAAATAGTCAATGTTTAAAAAGTAGAACATAAGGGTGTTATAGACATGGGACTCACTATTGTCATGCAGGAGAGTCTCGATGCTCCCAATGTGGATTGAAGGCATGTCAAATTGGATTGATGGTGCATCTACATTCATACACAATGACCCACTTCTACAAGGATGAAATCCAGCTGTGTCAGGGAGCAAATTGAAGAGGTAGAAGAAAATTTAATGGTGGAATGTAACTATATCTTAGACTTAGAGGTTGTGGAGCCTATGTTGACCTATGTTTTGGACGTTGGCCACACCAAATATTGAAAAAATTAATAATTCTAAACTATATATTTTTATTAGTTCATGTAATCTCTTCTAGGTTTTTAATAGGAGGAGATATTATTTTTGTAAATTTTACAAAAATGAGACCTGTTGTTGTTATGGATGACTGATATCCACATTGTTATATAGTATTTCATATTGTAGTATATTCTATTATGTGAATTATAGATTGTTATATTTTAATTATTTTAAAATTAATAACCTATAATTCATTCTTTATAACATTAAATAATTCATACCTCACAACATTAAATGTTGTATAATAACGTGGATATTAGAAATTGTATTATTATTTTGAGTGGTAAATTATTACATAAAATTTATAAATCATCTCTATTCAACCAAACCAAATTGTACACAATTAATTACATAATTTATAAATCATCTCTATCATATCAAATCAAATCAAAATGTACATGTTGAAAATGGAGATATGGTGACGGGTGTAGTAGGAGGAGATGTTTTAAAGTAAGGTAATTCAATGACAATGTTTGACATTACTTATAGTGATCATATTTTATATCCATTATATTTTATCATATTTTTATATATTCCAAATTTATAATCAGCTTAATATTATTTTAAAAATTAATTAATATAAAATTAACAATTTAGCATTATTTGTATTTATCATTTTTTGTTAACTAGCTCAATCGACAACTGTAGTGGTATCGTATTGGGTCAAATTCCATCTACTACCACTATAATCACTAAGAGGAACCACCCAACTTACAAGAACTGCCCTCGGGTAAGACGAGACTCTAACTCATGACTTGCGCAGCAACACAGATAACTTAAGAAATCATCCGCTAACCACTAGATCAAACCTCTCCGGGCTATATTTATCCTATTTTATTTCCATTATACTTTAAAATATTCAAAACTTTATAATCAACCTTTTTTATTATAATAATAATAATAATAATATAATAATAAAACTATATTCCAAATTTTTTATTCCATAATATTAAAAGGTTAAAAATAAGTAATTTACAAATAAACATTAAATGAGCATAAAATTGTATATATCTTTTTTAAATTTTAGCAAGCTAATTATCTAACTATATAAATATATACCCGTAACTCATTTAATACCATTAACAGACCACATATTTATTATCTTGAAACAGCCATATAGTTGTTACCTTGAAACAGCTATGGATAAAACTTTTCTTTTCCTTTTTATCACAGGACAAAGTGGATTTCAATTATACCCCACAAGTGTCCTACATCAGGAAAGTGTATGCGTTGCATTGACTCTTAACAGCAGGCCACCTTTTCGTGAACCAGAAAATTCTAATCCTGGTTTGTCACAAGTCAAGTCTTAAAAGGTGCTTCTGTTGTGCTTATCCTTTTAGCGAAGACCAAATCTATGCGTATGGGGATGATATGACCCGCCTGATGTAACCGTCACCTCAATTTTTCCTTGTGATTTCTAACGTATTCTAATATTTACCACACAAATTGTGAATAAAACTCAAACGAATGGGCTAATTAAACCTACCATCTACTACCCAAAACTATTATTCTTAACTTGTGTTATCATTTTTATATCCATTTAATTATTATTATATTCTTTTAATTCAAAATAAAGTCTAATAAGTAATATAACATGTAAGGATTATTTTTTTTCAAAATTCAATTGAAGATAGAGTATACTTTAGTAAAGCTAGTGTATAGGGTAGGTGCTCGGATAGATTGTTTTGTTCTCCTTCTCATTTAAACTTAAGCGGTATTAAGTTGTATTAATTAAATATGTAAATAAAATAAAATAAATATAAAAGCAACATTTAAATTTAAAAAAAAAAAAAAAATAATTATCGTTATTAATATTATATTTATAGTATAATAAAAATATATTAACATATTATATAATTGTTATTAATATAGTATGGTTGAATAATTTAATATTTAGGATAATGATTTTAATGATTAGAAGTTCAAATTATACCTCAAATAACATTTGATTTTTATAAATTTAAAGCTAAATCCTTACCTTAAAGATGTTATTTATTTTATATTTATTTGTTGTTATTATTATTAATTTTATATTTTTAGTAAGTATGGTTTTGTTTTTTATTTGTTTTTAATTTGATTTATCTTAATCCTAGATCTATAAAGCACCAAGAGGGATAAAATATTTCGAGGTGTAAAGGTTTTTTCAAATTTTGCACTCAAAAAAGAGTTATTCATATTGAGAGATTTGATCCCTCTTGATGCTTCATAGATTGAGGTTTAAATGGATCTAGGTTGGTTTCAGTCGTGCACGGTCGCACAAACTTTGTTGAACATCTAATTATTGTGATCATTTTAAATATGCTAAATATGTCTAAGAATAATCTCATCATTTTAGTTTTAAATTTTCTCAGTTACCTTATCATTTTGAGATGATAAAGACTATTAATAATCTAAATCATGAAAAATGATTAAATAAAAAAATTGAATGCAAAGTGGCAATGTAACCATGTTAAACGATAAAAAATGTGAGTAATAAGAATGTTCTCTTACAAATAGTTTTCATTGTGATCATTCATATTTTTATACTTGTTAGCTTTTCCATCTTTTCATATTGATCATATGAAAATGGTGGTTAAAAATTGTGGACCATTCGAAACTTTAACTCGAGCTATTGTACTAATCATCATACTTTATCTCTCTTTCTCCGTAATATTAATAGTATATCTCTCCAATAGTAATCATTGTGACCTATGGAGTGTTAAACCGCAAGTAATTTTCAATCGTAGTTGTTTTATATTACCTCGTATGAATGCAATGTGACTAACAATTTTAAATCATGGAAAATGAGAATAATAAGAATGTGATTAATTACAAATAGTTTATTGTTTCAAGAAAGAAATAATTTAGGTAAATGAACATTTTATTTGAGATGAAAATTTAAGTATTTTATTTATTGTTGAATTACGAGACACAAAAATCAATGCATGTCATCGATAATTTCATAAGCTTACACTGAAATCAATGCACACTATTATTCTACTTACTTTGAAATTATTGAACATCATACATCTAGTTACATCAAATTAGAAATCAATATCAACACTAAAATCATTGCATCTAGTGCAAGTAATCAAATAGAATTAGAAATCAACATATACATTGAAATCAATGCATCTAGTGTAAGAAATCAAATAGGATTAGAAATCAACATCTACATTGAATTCATTATATCTATTGCAAAAAACCAAATAGGATTAGAAAGCAAGAACTATATTGAAATCAATGTATCTAGTGCAATCAATCGAATAGGTTCAAGAATCAACATCTACACTAAAATAAATACATTTGTTTCCGTGAAAAAGTAAAATATTCATGGCTTTTCAAAATCCAACTTCTTTTACCTTTTGTAAAATCCTTACTTCCTCTTCCTCTATGGTTAATAATGTTAAATATTATATAATACTATATAATATTTGTATTTGTCTCTATATGTTTCTTTCTTCTTCCCCATTTCTCTCCCATCCATCTCTCCTCTCTCTCCCCTTTCCTCTCTCTCCTGTCTCTCTTTCTCTCTCTCTCTCTCTCTCACTCTTTGTGCCTCTCCCTCCCTTTATCTATCTCTCTCTTCTTGCCTCCCTCTGCCCCTATCATCTATATTTATATCTTCCTCCATCTCTCTTTCCTTTTATCTCTATCTAAGCCCCCAAACAAACATTCACTCTTTCTACATATATATTGGTCTCTCCCTACGTCCCTCTCTCTATCTCCCCCTTCTTCGTCCTCTCCCTATTCCATATAAATCTCTATCTCCCTTCGTCTCTCCTTTTTGTCTCTCTATCTCACCTCTGAAATACATCACTCTCTCCATATCTATGCACCTCTTACTCTCTCTCCATATCTATCTCTCTATGTCCCTCCCTCTTCCACTTCCTCTATCTCTCTTCCCCTTGTTGTAGCTCTGATACCACTTGTTGTAGCTCTGATACCACTTGTTGTATATCTGATCCAAAAGTATAATATAATAGAAATAACCCAATAATAACAAGATAGAAATATATATAAATGCTTCTTTATTATTTTTTTTTTACTTTTTGCAAGATTTCAAGGGCGGCGAGTTTGCAGATCAGATCTGTACGTTTAGGTTTAAGATCTGAAAAATATGATTGCAGATCTGTATTCCTTGTGAAAAAATAGCCGATTTCAAAAAAAAAATTGGTCAAATCGGAGTCCGGATGAAGGAGATATCGCTGATCTAAAAATCAGTGGGGTTGCAACTAATTTTTCCGGGAAGCGCATTTGTGGCACAGATCTAGACGTCCTGGTGCAAGATCTGCAAGATCTAATTGCAGATTTGGAATCTTTGTGAAAAAACATCCAATTTCAAAAAAACAATCAGGCGAATCAGAGTCCGGATGAGGGAGATATCGCTGATTTAAAATCAGCACTTTTTCAGAAATTTTGGGTGACGGCGGGAGAGTAGCAGCGCAGATCTGGAATTCTAGTGTTGGGATCAGGATTTCTATCACATGGGCAGATGCAGAATGGTTGTTACATTTCCAAAAACAGGTTATAATAGAGATTCTGAGCAATATTGACGAAACTATGACATTTTAAAATTTTCGCCAAATAAGTGAATTGTTTTCCAAACCTTCATGGCTTCTAGCAAGGCATCTTTTACAGGGAATGATAATGGTTCTACTATTGAAGAACACATAAATGGATACAAGAGGATATTTAGAAATAATTGGAAATGGATAGCAACGGCTAGTTTTAAAGGTGAGGCAGCCACATGGTGGGGATTACTTAACCAAAAGAAGTGTCTCAACCTGCCCGATGAAGAATTTGAAAAATTACTTTTAGACAGATGGTCTCATGCCAGAACACAAGATAAGGAGAAACATGTGGGTCTATTTCCTACTGGTATATCCTTATTGCAGGTTCATGGGTTGATTCAGAAGGAGAAGATCGTTGTGTCTATAAATCCTAGTTGCAAGCATAATTTTATCAGTGTTAATTTGGCCAAAAAATTGCAAGTCCCAACAAAACACATTGAAAATACACAAGTGGATGATGAGGATGTTCAAGTGTACAAGGATTTGAAGATTTCTATGGATAAATATGTGTTGCATGGTGATTTTTATGCTTCAGAGATGGATAATATGGATGTTGTTTTGGGATATCCTTGGATGGAATCCATGGGTACTATCAATATTAATGTACAGAAGAAATTCCTGAAGCTATGGTATAAAAAGAAGAAAATTACATTACAGGATATTTCCATCCATAAACAGGTAGAGCACATAGAGGCTGAAGCAGAAGATGTTCAAGGGACTGACATATCAGATGATGAGCCTTTGATGATCGACAATCAAACACAAACAGAGGCTGCAGAAAGAAAGGTTACAGGTGATGATACATCAGAGGAGGGCTCAGTGGTTGAAGTCATATTGAAAAAGAAGACACCACAACAGGGTGAAGTCAAGCAAAAGCCATCATGGGTTAAAACTTCAACATATCATCACCCACATCACCCTGCAAGACAACCATCAAGATGGAAACCAAGTAGTCACATGATAGATACAAATGAGAGACGATCCACCTACTACACAACAAAACAGAAGAGCGGCCACGATCAACTTCCATCTCAAGCGAGCGAGGCACCAGCGAGATCGAGGGTTCACCTTTCTCTTGGATGGCTAGATGCACGTGCATGGTATCAGTGGACTACTCTTTTGAGTAGATCTTATTATTTGTGTTCTTCACATGTTTCGGGGACGAAACATGCTAAGGGGGGTGGAATGTTATGTACCAAGGGGGGCTAATATGGGGTACCGAGGGAGGTACCCAAGGTAATAATGTAATAATGGGATGGGCCATAGTAATAAATAAGGTGGTTAACCCATGTCATGTAAGGGACCACAAGTAGTTAATAATAATGTAATGGGCCCATGGGATTAGTTGATGGTATGAGTAAACCATGGTAATGATGCATGGTATTGTATGTATGAGGCCTATATAGAGGCTAGAGACTCCACATGGAGAGATATGAAGAGAAATAGTCTTGTATGTACAAGCATATGGCTTGTGGAGTGTTCTCCTTCCGTAAGGAGTGAATGTATGGTGTTGCCCTACCTTAAGGGTTTGATAATAAAGAAGCATTTCTATCTATTTCTGGGTTTATTTGCATTATCTTATACTTTCATATCAGATCTATAATATTTCTGGGTTAGATTTACAACATAGAATAATAGATGGAAGTGATTCATCTTCTGAGGATTTTGGCCCAAGAAAAGGCACATTGTTGATGTTGATCGTAATGCACTCCAATTAATCTCAAGTATTATGGATGGAGATTTTGATATTGTGATAGATGAACCAATATATGTTGGACAAAAATGCAACAAGCCAAAGCCAACATTCAATCCAATGATTAATTTTGAGAAAGGAAAGACGTTGCTAGTTAGATCAGGAAATGAGGATGTAGGGAGATGATTTGGATGGAAAAATCCATCTCAGATATCTTTAGGGATAATGAAAGTGGGAATCTTCATGTAAAGGCTGACTAGTGGAAGCCTATGTCAGGGAAATACAATGGAAACTTATTAGAGCGATATTTGGTACCAAATCCTGATGACACAGGACTTGGCTCTATTCCAATTAATACCATAGTGTGGGCATGGATGCCAAAGAAAGAAAATTGCAAGAAGACCAAGATAAATAAATATGGTGTAGAAGCCATTCTTGATCTTCTTGAGTGAATATCTTAAGAGTAGGTTTATATGATTCATGAATGTAAATTTTTTTTGAAGGATCTATTAATATACATTCAGACACACTTTTCCATATTTGTTGTATATCAAATATTCTCTTCATATTATTTTTGAAGGATTTTTATATTATTTAATATTTTAATGTAATGATGTGTTATACAAATTACATGACAATGCCATAAAATATTTAAGTTTTCAAGCTTTATTTGACCAACGTGACTTCTCAGCATATCAAATATGCATAATCAAATTCAATAATGAACCTAAAAACATTCTTCTAAACTTTGTCTATTAAAACAACAATGGAGTACCTAATTAGTATTCTATTTAATATAAACCATTTAAACACTTAATGAATAAATGCTAGACACTTGATATAATGTTTGAGGTGAGTTTTCCTTAATTTTCCTTATAATAATTGATATAAATCAAATTCGTTATTTTGTTGCACTCTAATTTATAAGAAAAAACATTTTGAATTATAAAATATTTCCTCTTATAGATTTTGAAGTGGTGCCAATATTATACTAGTATAATTAATTTGTACTCAACTTAGGAAAAGTAGTTAGTGTCAATTTAAAATGGTCAATGATAGTAAGAAAAACAATATTAATATATTTCTAAATAACTTTATAGGTAAGATTTTTTTTACACAATCTAGTATTCATGATTGAAATTTAATACATAAATATAAATTTCAATGATAATATAAATAATGTAAGGAAACTAAGTTTTAGATGAATGTTAATATGCTCTTTTCAATATAATATCTTTAAACATTATAGGAATAAAAACTAAACATTTGTAATAAAAATCTTAGTCATTTTTCTCTCTTTCTTGTTGTATTTGAAAATAATCACATTGTACTACTTTGTTACTATTCTAATTCATGTTTGATTTTGATCATTAAAATGATTAGTAATTGAGATGAGATGCTCATTTTACAACCCAATATGAGGGGATGTGTAAGTTTGTCTATCCGCCTATGCCCCTTTAAAATAAAAATTATGTTTTAAATAGAAAAATATAAAAATGAAAATTTTGTAAAGTAATTAGAAGTAAAAAAAATGTGTGAATTAGATGTTTAAATCTTATACTTTTCAAAAATATTTAAGCTAGAGATACAAAGAAAATATTTGAAGATTTATGTTAACTAATTTATGTCAATATCAACTTCATATATATCTATATATTAAAAAAAAAAAGTTCTATGGTTAAAATTTTATTTGGTCTTATATATACTCTATTTAGCATTCAAAAATATAGTTTCAACAATGAAAAATAACATGTTGTATCCTTCACACTAAAAATGTTTGCACGTGAAGAAATTTGATCCCTACATCTGCACTTAAAATGGATCTATTATGCTATATATTGGACACATTACTATGATCATTTGTCACTAAATAAAAGTATACTCAATATATAGCTTGCATATTAATCTATTATTCATTAAGTAAACCTCAACCAACTTAATTTTTAACATAAAAGTACAAATAATAAATAACAAATAAATTATGCTAGTACTCACATTCAACATTTAATTTGATCCTAAAAAAAAGTTTTCTCCTTAACTCTAAAATGGCGCAAACTTCCTACAATAGTATGTAATGATGATGGTGATAATGACGATTATCGTCCACTAAGACCAAATATGCTATATAACAAGGTAAAAGTATATTACTAAAAGTTATTTTGAATTTTATTGTTATGCTAAAAAAGCATTAAAAGAAGTGTTTCAAGATCATCATTATTTTGTTTAGATAATCAATGAAGAAGATTGGTAGCATCACAAACATTTTGAAATTTAATTCCAATATTTTAAATTGTGCCAACATTGTCTCTTAGTAATAATTGTAACTTAACATATACATGATATTTACTAAATCAGATTATAATTAAGTGGGTTAATAATAGTTACATACACATCATTATTTTCATAAAATAACCTTAAAAAACTTATCTTTTAATATAAACCATAAAAGATATTAAAATAGATAATGTAAGGAATCCAAGAATAAGATGTGAAATATTTCTTTTTCAAGTTTATATAAATTTGTTTTATAAAGTTTATCATGATAATTTTTACACAAAAAATGGTGAATATCTACATTAAAATTAGTGAACCAAGTGACTTTCTAATTCCTTATTTAAAAAAAACTTAATCTAGTGAATGTTCTAAATAATGTTACATATTGGACACATTACTAAGATCATTTGTCATTAAATAACTTTATACTTAATATATATCTTGCATATTAATCTATCACTCATAAAGCAAGCCTCAATCAACTTGTTTATTAACATAAACATACAAATAATAAATAAAAATGAATTATGCTACTAATAACATTCAACATTTAATTTGATCTTAAATTTAGTTTTCTCCTCAACTCTAAAATGGTGTAAACTTCCTACAATAGTATGTAATTATGATGGTGATAATGATGATTATCATCCACTAAGACCAAATATGGTAAATAAGAAGGTAAAAAGATATTACTAAAAGTTATTTTGAATTTTATTGTTATGCTCAAAAAGCATTAAAAGAAGTGCTACAAGATCATCATAATTTTGTTTGGTTAAGCAATCAAGAAGGTTGGTAGCATCACAGATATTTTGAAATTTAATTCCAATATGAGTATAAACTCGATGATCAATGAGAGTTTTTTAATTTTCAACCATATTACTAGTGTTGCAAAGGTCATAGACTTTTAAATTGTGCCAACATTGTCTTAGCAATAATTGTAACTTAACACATACATGATATTAACTATATCAGATTATAATTAAACGGGCTAATAATAGTAACATACACATCATTATTTTCATAAAATAGTCTTTTACTATAAACCATAAAAAATATTAAAATAGATAATTTAAGGAATCCAAGATTAAAATGTGAAAGAGTTGCTTTAGCAAGTTCATATAAATTTGTTTTGTAAAGTTTATCATGAAAATTTTTACACAAAAAATGGTGAATATCTACACTAAAATTAGTGAACCAAGTGACTTTCTAATTCCTCATTTTGAAAAAACTTAATCTAGTTAAAGTTCTAAATTTTAGATCCACTGAATACTTTCAAATTTAATGAAATATGTGTTGTCTCCCTATATACATGTTTATGTAGACATAGATGAATTTCATGATAGGTAAATCAGTGTATTAGGTTGCTTTCTTCAAAGCACCCGTGCTCTAGAGATGATAGAACTTCGTTTAATGATGACTTGAATTATGATTATCCACGATATGTAAAGTTTTTGGAGGAAGTGATGTATTCAAATAGAGTTTCAAAGCAAGCAAGGATACTCGTATGAGAATCTTGTTTTTAAATACATGCTTCAAAATCTTTAAAATGTTGACCGGTAAAACAACTTTCAAGCTTCATTTTATTTCATATTTTTCTTTACGAAAGGGTATGACCAATGCAGGTTGTACGTGGATACGAGGATGAATTCTACTGTGGATACAAGGATGTGGACACCAGTGGAATGACTTGCTTAGTCTTGGGCAACATCAAGTATGGAAACAGATGATAGTCTCATGGAGTGGGTATGTGACATTTTTTCCCATTTTCATTTTTCCTATCATTTGTTGTTCGCATCGGTTCTAATAGTAAGTTTTAATTATTTATCTTTTTGTCATTTATATCATTAACATTCCATGTTTCCTAGGAAAAGTAATATCTTCACTTTCTTTAGATGAGCATGTTGTAGGATTAGGATGTTCCCAATGAGTTTTGGACATTTGTCCAATATGCCTTGTTGATTTTGGATTGTAATTGCGGGTTATCACTTTAATTGTTATCCGATTTGACATTTGATTGATAATGAAATTCCATGCTTTTATAAATTATTTGTATGTTAATTTTTAAAAGTATTTAAGAAATATGTCTTCAGTAGCCACACTTCAAACAATGGATTTCCCACTACTAGTTTTAAGGTTTGGGCTATGTATTTGATTAAAGCTTCTGAAGATTTATATCATATCTCAAGTTTCAGGTTTGGGTTATTTATTTGGTCAAAATTTCCCAAGATTTATATCATATCTTAGCCTTTTGAAATTCATGCATTCATGCCATTTAGATGTAACACATCAAGACAAGGATGAGCCCTATTAAGCTCACCAACTTTGTTGTTGGGTTGTGTTATATTCTTTCCACGACTAGCCCATGTAGTTAATCGGAGGGTTAGAGGGGGGGCAGAGCTCCCCCTTCATTGCACCAATTTTGTAGCTGGGGGGGGGGTTCACAGGGGGTTTGAGGTGTACTTGTAACCCCACTTTATGGGGTCCAAGGCAACGCCCCGAAAATTTTTGGTTTTGGACACTATGTTAGGTTGGGTGGACCCACCTATGATTTTGTGCATGATTTTCTCACATGTTTTGGATGAGATGGTTTTAGGTCCATGGTATTGAATACGATGGTTTTCGGTCCATGGTATTGGATGCTTCAGCGTGTATAAATATGTATTGTAACATTGAAATAAACATGATGAAAAATCAAGCTGGTAGTCACGGTTTTGGGATCCAGGGGAAAGTCTCTTTGTATATCGTTTTATGTGTTATGCTCTCGCATTGTTTATTTTTTGTGTTTTAGAATTCATATGCAGGTAATTTATGTACGGCGTTAAAACATACACTTGGTATTAGAGCAGTTTTGGCTTTAAGGGGATGCCTTTGTTGCTGAGGGGTTTCACTCAGGCCTGTGGTAGGCCCTGTTCAGTGTGAGATCTACGAGATTGATTCTAGTGGTGAAAGGTGATGGCGAGAAGTGGAAAGATAGAGATCAAGAAATTTAATGGTCAAAGTTTTGAGTTGTGAAAACTCAATATGGAGGATCTGTTGGTGGATAAAGGTCAGTGGATCTAGGTAGATCTAGGTACTAAACCAGCAAGAGTGTCCGATGAAGAATGGAAGAAGTTTGATCGAAAGGAAAAGTGAACAATATGATTATGTGTCTCAAATTCAATATTGTTGAATGTATCAGGGCAAGCTACGACGAAGGCTTTAGGGGATAACTTAGGGACTTTGTACCAATCTAAGTCTCTAGTGAATAAATTGTTCCTGCGAAAAAAGTTCTATAACCTGAGAATGAAAGATGGACACTCGGTCACAGAGCATCTGAATGCATTTAATACTATGCTTAGTTAGCTAGCATCTATTGATATTCAAATTTTAGATAAAGATAAGTGCGTCAATTTGTTGTGTTCTCTACGAGATTCGTGGGATAGTATGGTTATTACAATAGGTAGCAATGCAACTGCCTTGCAGTTTGATGAAATTGTATTAGCCTTGTTGACGGATGAGATGAGATGGAAAAATATTGAGAGCCAGAATGGTGATGCCTTGTCCATACGAGGACGGTCCCAGAACAAAAACAAAAATAAGTCATCGAGTGGGAGATCTAAATCTAGAGGGAGATATAAGTCTCCAGAAAAACATGTAAAGGTGGTGTGCTGGAAATGTGGAAAGGAAGGGCACTACAAAAGGGATTGTAAATTAAAAGCTCCTGATAAAGGAAAGGGATCTGATGATGCTCCTTCTGCAGAGGCGAAAACCACCTTAGATGAAGGTGGGGATGTGTACTTGGCTTCTTCAAGTACGCATGTAGATCATGAGGCATGGTTGATTGACTCAGGTGCATCCTTTCACTTTACGCCCCATAAAGAGTGGTTCTATGAGTATGAGAAATATGATGGTGGTGATGTCTTCTTAGGGGATGATAGGAACGCTAAAATCATTGCCCGTGGAAAAGTAGAGTTGAAGTTGCAAGGTGGAAGGGTTAGAACAATTCTGGGTATTCTGCATATTCCTGCAATAGCCAAAAATATGATTTCTATTAGCAAGCTAGATGACGCAGGTGTAAAAACAATGTTCGAGAAGGATACCTACAAGATGGTTTGAGAAGCACTGGTATTAATGCGGGGAGTTCAGATTGGAACTCTGTAAAAGCTACAAAGGTAGCACTATTGTTGACGGGTGCAACAGTTCCATGGTTCCTAAAAGTGGAGCATAAAATCTAGTGGTCTCTGGAGAAAAGACCATGTTGTGGTATCAAAGGCTTGGACATATTGGAGAGAAGGGACTTCGAATACTTCATGGTAAAGGTATGGTAGAAAGTATGAGTAATAGCTCTCTAGATTTTGATTTCTGTGAAAATTGTATATATGAGAAGCAAAATCGGGTGAGTTTCCCCTCTAGTGGTAAGAGGGAAAAATAGATATTAGAGCTTGTGCACAGTGATGTGTTTGGACCTGTGAAGGTTCCATCACTGGGTAAGTATATGTACTATGTATCATTTATAGATGACTTCTCAAGGAATAAATTGATATATTTCCTTAAGAATAAATCTAAAGTCTTTGACAGGTTTAAAGAATTTAACGCTCTAGTAGAAAAACAGACAGAGAAGAAGATAAAGGTGTTGAGGACAGATAATGGTGGAGAGTTTTGCCGTAAGGAATTTGAAGAACTCTG
Organism: Pinus taeda; assembly: GCA_000404065.3. Taxonomy (NCBI): domain Eukaryota; kingdom Viridiplantae; phylum Streptophyta; class Pinopsida; order Pinales; family Pinaceae; genus Pinus; species Pinus taeda. Next base: position 334,888 of record APFE030267374.1, on the reverse strand, counting down.
TAAGAAGTGTGGTATAGCACAGTAGAAGACTACTCCATATACACCTCAATAAAATGGAGTTGCAGAAAGAATGAACAAGACGTTAATGGAAAGGGCAAGAAGCATGCTCAGTGGTGTTGGGTTAGGATAGGAATTTTGGGAAAAGTTGGTGTATACTACATGTTAACTAGTCAACACGTCACCTTCCTTAACATTCGAGGATAAGACTCCACAAGAGGTATGGACTGGTAAGAAACCCTCTCCTTTACATCTGAGGGTATTTGGATGTGATGAATATGTACATGTTACAAAGGAGAAATGAACCAATTTGGATAGTAAATCTGAAAAGTGCATCTTTATTGGGTATAAGGATGGTTTAAAGGGTTATAAGCTTTGGAACTCAGTCACACGGAAGGTTGTGTACAACCGAGATGTGGTGTTCAGAGAGGTAAAAGATGTTATTAAACATGAATTCTAACAAAAGGAACCTGAGAAGATAGAGTTTGAGCTTAAGGAGGAAGAATCAAACTCTACAGCAGAGGAGGAATCAGAAGATGAAGAGCCACAAACTCTGGATGTGAGAAGATTAATTCAAGAAAGAAGCAAGCTAGAAAGGTATAATCCATCTGCTTTCTGTTCAAACTTTTATTTATCTATTGCTAACAATGATCCCAAAACTATGAACGAAGCAGTAGATTCAGAGGATGGCAAACTCTAGAAAGATCATGGTTGATGAAATGGCATCTTTGCACAAAAATGAGGCTTGGGATCTAGTGGAGTTGTCGGTTGAAAGGAAACCCAATAGTAGCAAATGGGTGTTCAAGAAGAATACAAATGCAAAAGGAAAGGTGGACAAATACAAAGCTTGGTTGGTAGCAAAAGGTTACTCCCAGG
>APFE030267374.1:282805-334005 GCA_000404065.3 Pinus taeda | reverse complement strand
ACCTCCACACAATATACAACAAGTCATCATCACTAGCCATAGGGCCAAAGCTAACTTCTTGAACTCGAAAACGAAAACCAGAACACTACAACTACAATATGATCTAGAAGGGTCTTACGTAGTAAATATTACCAACAATATTGGAGGATATGAGTTCAAGAAGATAGAGAATAATCTCGGTACTGACTATACCACAAGCAAGTGCACAAACCAAATACATTAATCCCTACGGATAATTGATGTTTGTAAAGTGTCTAACCAACAACATAAAATGAGTAATGGAAGGCCAGACCAGGACGATGCATACCTTCTTCAAATCAACATACCACAAGTGAAAACGAAGGGGAAATAGAATCACACAAGCATCCCATTGATATAACAAAGGATCAAGATAATTGCAGAGAATCTCTAACAACATTAGAAAGACGACATGGTTGCAAATGTTTCTATTATATTGTTGTATGTAATCATAACTCATGAACATGTGCTAGTGTATGGGGTCACTTGGCCAAGATAGCTAGCCTTCTCTCCTCCCTCCCTGGAACACATTCCAACGCCCCAATTTGGGTGGATAAAGTCAAAGTTAACATACATCTATGTAGGTAAAATATAGAATGGTATAATTATATTTGTAGTTATAAAAAGTATATATAATATATAAATAGATCTATTATTATTATTATTTTGCTAAATCAAAGTTAATCTTAGTAAAAATTATGTAAATTAACAAATCATATTTTAAAGAATTTAACTAAGTTACAGCTATTATTGTTACATGCTGAGAGACTCTCTAGAACCCCAAGATGAGGGAGATGTGTAGGCATAAAAGTTTGCCAACATAAACATTCAACATTTATATGGAATCTCAATTAAAAATAATAAAAGGTTACAAGTAATACAGAGACTTGTATGGGGAGATGTTGTAGTATGTGTAAATGAGTGTAAACATTTAAATATTGGCTAAATTCACAATAAAATATTAAAAGTAATAAAAATAATAAAATTCAATTTTTTATATTGTAGTTTTATTTGGCATGGCACCTTAGACCATCCAACTCAAGTTAGAAATCATGCTTTGGGAAAAATTACATAGAGAATTATAAGTTAAGTTGGTTAATGGTAAATTCAATGTAATAAAAATAATAGAATTCAATTTGTTATAATGTAATTTTATTTAGCATGGCATCTTAGTCCCTCCAACTCAAGTGCTTTGGGAAAAATTGCATCAATAATTACACTGTAAGGTGTTTCATTTGAAATGAACATCCCTATGGGCTTAGCTATCTTCAATGTGAGCCATTAGATGAAGTGTTAGAGGGTTAGAATGTTTTGTGCCTTTGATCCACAAACAAATTTGAACCGAATCCTTGATTTACTTAGCTCAACAAACTCGCAACCCTGGATTTACTCTCTCAACCAACTTACTCATTAGTTTTTCAGTTGGACCATTTTATCCCACCAGCTAAACTGTCATTAATTTTTTGAGTTGGACTGTTTTATCCCACCCGCTAAATTAACTCTCTGTCTACAGATTCTTAATTGTTTCTATTGAACTAAACTATAAGCCGACTCATTAGGTTTCCAGTGCTTTTTCTTTCCTTTTAGTTGGGGTCTTGATCAGAGAATATTATTGAGCACCACATTTTCAAGGTGATGTCCGACACTTATCATTCCATGTGAGTATTCAAATGGAATTCAACCTCACTATTACGATTGCAAGGTAGGCTCATAAAATAAAGTAGTGGGAAGTTATTCTTTTTCTCAAGAATTTTGGAAAGTATTCTATCACAAAGTAGATGAATAGAAGCATAAGAGCCATCTAATATCAAGTCTGTAAACAATATCAAAGATGTTGAATTTGGATAGAGTGGAAGATACGTAGCTGAATGGAAGATGTAGAGAAACACTCTATATTAACTAAAATGACTATTATGTCGTAATATTGTAGGATTAAATGGAATGGAGTGGGTATTGAAGGATAAAAATGGGTGCTTTGAATAGATCTCCAAGTGCTCAAATGAAGTTATGCAGATAGAAATGAGTATTGTAGATAACATCCTCCTGGATGGCCCCATGATTTCAAGTTCATTTGATTCCAACATTATCCGACTCCAAATTATTTTGTTATTTATATGAAGAGGATTCGTTCAGGGTTTTTTCAATTGAAAAACCTGACCTGATAATGTGCATGCCTTGTAGATGGCTTCCTTTTCATAGGAATTTGGCCTTTTGCCAGAAATTTGGAGTCTGAACAGCGAGGTCAAAGCAATGGGGAATCTACAAAGAGAATTTGAGTGGTCACCAGGTGATACATAATTGTTCAGAGCCATTCTATAAATCCTAACAATGGTTAGAGTGAGAATGGGAGGATGGCCATTTTGAAATGGACTCTCAACATGTTTACTTCCTTCTAGATAACAATGAACAAAATATTTTATTGTTTTTGATGTTAAGGATTTATTACAGTATTGGGATAGTTGCCAAGTGGAACATTGTTCCACTATAAGTGCTGAATGACATTTTATGTGTGCCCTCTGAAGACAATCAATTCCCTTTGGAAAAGGTTGGTAGAGAATTTGATTGCTTACAGATAGGAGTTTTTTTAACACAAGTTTCCTTTCTTTTTATTGTTCGTATGGAATATATGTAGAATTAGGTGACAAAGAACACATATTTTATCTTATCATATTCTTTTAGATTACATTCTTTTGGTGGGAGAAATAAGTTTATATTTTTATACATTTTCCCTTAGGATATCTTTTAATTTTCACTTGCGTTTGGATTTTGTAATTTGACCTTTTATGGAATGACCCTTGGAAGGAGAATATAGCATATGCTTTTACCTTAATAGAAATTGAAGCGGTTGCTTTTTCATTATCTAAGATTGAGGTAGAAAGGAAATATTTTGGAATAATCTCATCGCACACAGAAATTGAACATTGCATTGTTGTCTTTATATGGTTGTTTAGTTTGAGTGTGGAATCATTGGTCATTACATTACCTTCAACCATCAGGTTTATTTTGAGCTTCAAACTACATGAACGGGTTAGTGCTACTGTTGTGTTCCTTTGACATTACATCACGCTTCTTTCTGTTGAAAACACCCCTCACAAGGGGTAGGGATTTTCTTTGAGGGATTATAAATATCCTAATCAAATTATTTATAATATTTGTTTTTTCATTTCAAATAATATTTAATGCATTATGTGTGGGCACCATCATGCTATAAACACTGCAATCTTGTAAGAAATAGTTGTGACAAAAACAATTCGAATCAAAATATCCCCTTAACACTCCAATATTTGATGCAAATTTTATGAATCAAAATATACCCTTAACACTTTGAAACTCACTACTCATTTGCAGTGAAATTTATATCAAGTGATCAAATGTCATGGAGTAAACTTGTAGCTTTATCCATTTCCTGCTGCTGATGTCAAGGAATAACATTTGATGTGTATTAAGAAACTTATCTGGGGCAACATATCTGGTAGTTCCTAAAATCCAGTTGCATATTTCACCAATCCACTTTTCATAAGCAAGTTTTCTAGCCCAAAATCAAGCACTTTGACATTGTAATTGTTGTCAATTAGGATGTTCCTGGACTTAAAATTCACTTTCTTTTTTTACTTTTTGAGTTTATTTGTGAATTACTTTTTTAAAGACCATTAAATGAGGAGTGATTTGAAGGCTAACCCATTGGACGAATTCCTATATTAATGAGAGAGTACAGGATCCAATTGGTAGATGCTCTTCAATGACCATTGTGATTGCTAGAATTGCATGGTGTTTCTATTCCATGAATGCTCCAAATGATCTTTATAGCGTAATACAATTATGGGTTTAGATGTCTGAGTCCTTATCAATGGATGAAAAAATTATTTGTGAAGTCTTTAACATGGTTGAGTGGCATGGTGACTAAATTATTGGTCATGCTAGCAATGTTGGGCCAAAAAAAGTGGTAGTCTTGGGGATTGTAAATCTAATATAGGTATTCTAATACTAGGCAGAAATCTCTTAATATTGGTCAGCGTTGCTCCTAGTGCAATCAAAGAGATGTCTGTCCTAAGTTCAAGTAAAATTGCATAGATTCTAATTTCTATGTGAGCTTGTAGAAGGCCAATATAAAACATATGTGAGTTTTTGATGCAAATTTAAATTTGGAAAGATAGCCATCATATTGTTAGCTATCGTATTTTTCATCAATTAATGTTATTTTATTTAGCTTATCTAATGTCATATACTAGTATTTTTTCTAAATATATCAAATATTTGCTATTGGAACTTGAAAAACCATCTTTGAAGATTAAGAGGCAATCTATGTTGGAAAGGTAAGTGATTTCTCTTTATCTTGTAGTTATGAATGACATTTTGTTCACTAATTTTTATTTTTGATGATGTTTTATATGGTAGCATTCTTCTTGAAATTATACCTTATGGCATTTCCTTTGCAACATTTGGTGCAATTTCTAGTTATATTTATTTACATCTTATTCCTATCCATTTTATTACGCAATGATTTTGTGTGTGTTTGAATTATGAATCACCCGAAGTCAACAACTACCAAAAAGAAAAGGAAAAACATGAGTACATCCATATTTAGAAATGCAATCTTGGAGAATGGTTTACATCTGAAGAAATTTGATTGATCTTACACTTCAAAGAATTGTCATGTCTTAACTCCGTGGTGACCATGGAAGGAATCACACACCTCCATGTCTAGCAACATATTAATAAAATATTTTAATCATAAAAGAAAATGTTTTTATTTTCATTTGTTCTATATAATATACATAGTTTACAATAAAGTATTTTACTCAACATCGCTACTAATCGACATTATTCACATTAAATTATTTTTTCTATTTAGTATAATTTTAAGTAGACATTGAGAAATAAAATGTATATATAATATTTTAGACAATGTGTATAGTGAAATAATATATTTATAACAAATATTCAAAAAAAATTGTTAATTCATATTTTCAACATATTATTAATATTAAAAAATAAATGATAGCTATACATCTTCCTCATGATGCAAACTGAAAATATAAGAAAAGTTTTATGCTCAATTAGTTTAACTCTCTATATAAAGTCTATGCAAAATTATGTTACTTAGTATAAACACTAAAATATATTCTTTTTGGCTATTTAAAATACTACGTGTTAGTTGATGCAAAAGAAGTCACATATCTATTTATGTTCAAGTGTAACATCACTTAGGTTCCATGGGTCAATGCCATATTGAGTAGTGAGACAATTGTACATTACATCTAGAAAACCTTTTTTATGTGGTTCGTCGTCATTGGAGATTAATGACTTGCTACATGCACAAAATATTGTTCCACTAAAATATCCTTACATCCAAGGAATATTATTCGATGCAAATTCACTTGAAGGGATCATTGGATCACTTCCCATGGTTCAAACATGAAGCTTGGCCTAAAGCATGTCTAATTGAAGGGATGCATTGGGATAATTAAGCTACTAGTAAGAAATATGCTTCACAAATTGAACTAACCCTCAAAGACCTACATCTAAAAAACAATCACAAATAAAATTAAAATTTTTTTACTTTCAATTACCTTACTAATAATTTTAATATATTTGTAGCCAGTATAAAAATGTTATAAAATTAAAATTAAAATTCTCCTAATAAGTTTTATAGCTACCTCTCAACCCCATAAATAATTATAACATTCTTATACCAACTATTATATATAAATATATTAATAATAAATTAATTATAATAATTTTATATTAATAACATGTTTATTATATTAAGCGTGCTACAATCTTCTATGTGAGTTTTATATCAATTTGTAGATTTCGGGTTCTCTTTCAGCAAGAAAAAAGCTAGATAGCTGTATTTTCATTATGATAAAGAACAGTACATCATAATACTACTCTGATAAACACATAGTTATGCCAATCTTTGACAAAATAAGAGAGAAATGAGTAATGCCGAGATCATAGTCAATGACTACAATCTCCATCAAATGTCCCATAATAAAAGAGGCAAAATATGCGGCATTAACAGATGAAACAGGACCAGAAAATTGAAGTATCAAAATAGGATAGATAAAATCATAAAATAGGAAACATGATACATACCAGATTGTTGGAAAGGAGTAAGAGAGTTATGATACATACCAGAATTTTGAATATGGTGAAATTTGTCTCCCACTATTATACTTGGGAGATATGATACATACCAGATTTTTGAATATGGTGAAAGACCTTTTTTGATAGCAAATCAATAACTTGGTTTTTCCCATCAATATGGGCGATAGTATGGGCGATTCTGTGATTCTTTAATGATTCAATTCTGTTCAACCATCCCAGTGGGTGGGTTGATATTTTTTAGGACATGAATAGAGCGAGCATGATGGATTCTAACCTTTGAATCCCCCAATATTTGCATGATCGATTATAACCTTTGAGGATAGTTTTGTGAGGATCGAAACTGATGAACTTCAAATCCTCATTGGAAAGGACTCACAATTCAGCCAATCCGTGCTGCAAACAGAAATCAAAGCCCTGTGGTTCCTGTATCGTTCAGCGGTTCTCATATCTGAAATTAAATTTCTTCTCTTTTGCGTATCATTTATACAAATATATGAGTGAAGAGAAAACTAGTTATAAAAGCGTGAACAGAAAATTAATTAGAAAAGTGTGTGGGGGAGACACCATTTAGATAGAAATTAATTAATTAGCAAACTCTTAAAATTAAATATAAAAGTGTGAACAGAAAATTAATTAGAAAAGTATGTGGGGAGACACCATTTAGATAGAAATTAATTAATTAGCAAACTGTTGGGTCAACATGGAGAAGGAATTTGTGTTTTTCTACATTATAGTATGAATAATTTTATGTATTTAATAAAATACTTTAAAGAGAATCAAATTTTACATATTTTTTAATTACATTAAAGGTATTTTTATCATGAGTTTTGTTCGGCTCAATCAAAACTTCATTTTCATCATCTTTCAATATTTGATCACATGGTAAGAACATCAAAATTAAAAGTTTAGTCTCCAAGAATTACTATTATTGAATTTAGTATTTCTAATATTATTGAATTTAGTATTTCTAATTTTGCATTAAGAGATAAACATAAAGACTCGTCAATTATGAGAAATCATCCCGAAGTTTCACACTAGAAGGAACATAGTGGGTTCGAAAATGGGATAGCAACCCAATATAATTACCAACATTAACCGTAGTAAAAGTCTGGAAAGCCTTATTTCCAACCTTATTGTATTATAAATGCGTTTTGACATGAGCGCGATATAACACGCCGCGGTGAGCGCGGCTTGTTATATCACTGCGCCGCGTGTTATATCGCGCCCATGTCAAGGCGCATTTATAACACAATAAGATTGGAAATAAGGCTTTCCGTAAAAGTCTTGGAATAATGGTCCTGGGATTTGGTGTGGTGACATGGATTAGCAATATCAAATTTTATTATTGGCTGGAAACATTACGTTTGTCAACACCCTCGTGACATGGATAGACACGTTGGATTAACAATATCAAATTCTATTTGAGAAGCGTTGACGTGACTTATTACACTTGTTCTGGCTCGTATTGCCTCATAAATGTTCATCAAATCAAGCATTTCATTAGCTACCCGTGATAGAGTATTACATAACATAAAAAAGAAATATCATGAGAGGATTACACGCGAGATGGACCATCTAAGCACCGTACACTACAAATAAAAGCAGGGCAAATACATCTATGATCACTCGGTTAAACCAGCATTTAAACCATGAATAATACCATTTTGGTTGATGAACAATGTTTCGAACCTTTTCATTTGTATAATGTTATAAGTATAATTTTAACCTGGTTGTATAATTTCAAAAAATATATAAATATTTTGTAGGTTTATCCATTAATAATAATGTTCAAATGCTCGTAGATATAACTGCATTTCGAACTCTTTAATTATGCCATCATCTATATAATTTTAATAACCATAATTTCAATATAAAAATTCATAAAATATATAAACGTTTGCATTATATAAATATAAACATAAACGTTGTATTTCACTTGATAAAGCCACATGCACTAATAGCTTCTTCCAATGCTTCTTCGGATGCCATCTAATAACTATTTTAGTTTTCCTTTTCATATTCTTCACTTAATTTATTTGTTAGGGACCAAAAAACCACAATTATTTGCTAAATTTTTAGAATTGATTTGTGTTAATATCTGTCATCTAATATGACTTTATTTGTTGGGTCATATATATATATATATGATTTTTTCATGTTTACACTTTTTTATGATTATTTTTGTCCTCTTTTTTCCAATAATATTTGATTAAGTGGCCAGAACATCAATTAAATTTTGATTTTTATGGGTTTTTGTTGATAAGCTAATGAAAGAGGCTCATTTTCTTTGTTTTTCTTCCAACAATATTTTAGCACGTGACATGAACATGCTTAAATTTTAAGTTTTTTTGACACTCAAAACGTTAGTCTCGAACTCTTAGAAGAATTACTACCATTGAATTTAGTATTTCTAATTTTACTATAAGAGAGAAATATAAAGCTTGAAATACTCAGCCATGTTCACCATGCACCACGTATATATGATTTTTTCATGTTTACACCTTTTTATGATTATTTTTGTCCTCTTTTTTCCAATAATATTTGATTAAGTGGCCAGAACATCAATTCAATTTTGATTTTTATGGGTTTTTGTTGATAAGCTAATGAAAGAGGCTCATTTTCTTTGTTTTTCTTCCAACAATATTTTAGCACGTGACATGAACATGCTTAAATTTTAAGTTTTTTTGACACTCAAAACATTAGTCTCGAACTCTTAGAAGAATTACTACCATTGAATTTAGTATTTCTAATTTTACTATAAGAGAGAAATATAAAGCTTGAAATACTTAGCCATGTTCACTATGCACCACGTTGTTTGGATTAATTTTTTATTTTGTGGACACTGCTTCATTAGTCTCAAACTCTTAGAAGAATTAACACTATTGAATTTACTATTTCTAATTTTACATTAAGAGATAAACATAAATATTGAAATAATCTGCGATGTTTATTATCCACCATGTTGTTTCTTTGATTTCATGATCCATCACTGCTTTTAATCATTAAAAATTTCAAACACATTTCCAACCAAAGTATTATGCAACATAATATTACGAAGAGGATAATTACAGAGATAATTTCTCTTTCACACATTTAAACCAACATATCCTAACAATCAAAAAAGTTCATTTTCCTCCTCCTTGGAAAAATAAGGATTATATTTTGACGCTCGAGCCTTAGTCTTGAACTCAGAGAAGAATTACTATTATTGAATTTAGTATTTTTAATTTTACATTAAAAGATAAACATAAAGCTGGAAATAATGCTTGAAATACTCTGCCATGCTCAATAGTTACCACACTGACTCTTTGACTTCAGTGTTCCAAAATTTCAAACAATTTCAATCTAGCATATTATGTAACCATATATTACAAAGAAGGTAATTATGGAGATAATTTCTTTTTCACACATATTTAAACCAAAAAAACACGTAAGGAAGCCATGTTTTATTTCTCAATCTTTACTATCATGTAAAATTTATATATCATGTTATTTTTTGAAAAAGTATTTTACTAAAAAGAAGATTTGGATTTAAGTGATATATATATAGAGAGAAAGATTAGATTCAATGTTATAAACTGCAATGGCTCATAGATCCTGATGTGAGTATCAAAACCATATGTAAATTAGAATAAAATCAGCCATTTAAATAATTATTAATAATTTTTGTATTGAATATTTTGTCACTTTTTAAGCACATCCATCCATTTAGTAGTGGTGGGCTTTGTTGGTGGCCACATGATTTTCCCAATTGCTAGTATATTAGATTTATTTTAAATCTAAATTTATCGAACAACAAAAATCAATCTAAGGTTCAAACCCCTTTTTTAGAGGGAAAAACTTAAAAGGGGTTTAAAATTGAGAATTTGATCCTCTCAAAAGAACCAAAGTTAAGAGATCTATATCCATGTCTTCTTCATTTCAAAAGTATCTTAACCTAATTTAAGAAATATATATATATATATATATATATATATATATAATATAATTGGGTGAAAGCAAGAAGATGGATTCAACTTCTTGGGGGCCAAATGTGGGGCATGAATTTCCAACAAGTTTTTTCCTCTTTATCGATTGAAGCTCGCAACAATTTCATATAGGCACTGAAAATGAAATTTTTGATAGTATGAGTAAAGATGAATTATGGATAAGTATGTTGTTTTTCTAATCATATTTTTTGCAAAAATATTTAGTGTCATATAATATGTCAATTCCCTATTAAATGAAATTCTTGTCCTTGCAAATTTTCACATATATTAAGAGGTATGTGTGTGTTCACCGTAGATATAACCTAGTCTTAAATGTAGAATAACTAGTCTTATATATATAATATATATATAATAAATATAATATATATATTATATAAATTATATATATATATATATAATAAATATATATATTCGTTTATAGTTTTGTATAATATATAAATACATATATAATATATATTAAGCATGATGTACATGTGTTAGGTAAGATTTTTTTCAACTATTTAAATAAATTAAAAAACTAAAAGAGTATAAATGAATATAGTGGAATTTTTGAAATTTTTTAGTTGTGTATATTTTGGGATATTGATTTTTTATTTAGCCTTTTTAAACCAGTTCAACAAAATTTCAAAGATTATGCTTAAAATAAATTAGATGAAAAATATTATATGAATTCGAAAATGTCAAACTCATATGCAATATCCAACATGATCAACTCTGCCACGAAGTGCAAATTTATCCCTAAGTTCGCTAGGGTACAAAATGGAGTTGCAGAATTTTTTGGAGAAGGGGTGTTCAAGTTGTTGATTTTAGGGCTTAAAGTGCTCAATTAAGTGCAATTTCAAATTTAAATATTTAGTTGCTTAATAGGGGCTCGATTGAGTGTTATGGCTTTATCAAACTATTATGCTTGAGAGAGTCTCTATAAAAAAAATGAATGGTCTGAAATTAAACTTTTACCTCATTTTAAAATTCCAAAACTTATTAGAGTTCTTGTTATAATGTCATATAAAAACCTTATTAATTTGATTATGTATATATGTATTTATATATTGTAAGCTTTGTAGAGTACATTTTCATGAGTCCATTATATCCACCCTAATAGGGCAGGGAATTGAAAGTGTGGTCAGATGAGGAGTGCCTTAACAGAGCACATGATCACCATCTATCCAAGGCACGATGGAATTATTAAATTTAATATTAATATTAAAAGTTTTTAGTTTAGTTTTTTTTGTTTTTGTTTTTGTTTTTTGTTTTTCCAGGTGCGAAAAACCTATCGAACCATTAGTGAGGAAAACCATCTCTAGCTACTAATCATGAATGTAAACTGGCTCACCGAGGAAAACCAACCATATGTAGCTGATAATCATGAATGTAAACTGACTCACCGAGGAAAACCAACCATCTCGAAAACGTATCAAACCATCAGTGAGGAAAACCATCTCTAGCTACCTGCTGACAACCCCAACTACATGTGAAATATCTGGTCGAGTACAAACCATCGCATACATTAAACACCCTACTACATTGGCATATGGAATTCGAGACATATAATCCTTTTCTTCATCTGTATTAGGACATAAACTGGAAGAAAGTTTGAAATGGGAAGCGAAAGGGCCTGACACAGGCTTCACATTGTTCATACCAAATCTCAAAAGTATTTTCTCAATATACTTCTGTTGTGATAGCCATAGCTTACCATTGCTCCTGTCTCTAAAAATCTCCATGCCCAAAATCTGTCTTGCTACTCCTGGATCTTTCATATCAAATGTCCTTGCCATCTGAGCCTTCAACCTGTTGACTTCTTCTATGCTTCTGCTTGCTAACTCAATCCAGAATATGAGTTTACCCGTCTTGCACAGCCACAGCTCAATCACGGCGTACTGAAAACTGGTGGTATGCTCTTCGAGAAACGATGGACCCGCGCTATATTTAGTGACAAACAACGCTCCTTGGATTCACCTCCACACAGGTAAGAAAAATCTCCAGCACGTCGCTACGCATATTTCATTGTCATCGTTATACAGTGATGCCCCTTCATTTAAATCAACGTTGATATACTTGACTCTTTGTGGCATATATATTTGATGCTCATACCGGTGAGCAATTGTCATATGCCAACAATCTATACGGAGATCCACGCATCAGCTTAACACACAGGTCTGAAAAAAACCCGTGGTTTTTAATACCTCCACGTAGCAGTGTTGCTCCTCTGGTCAGCGCTCTGTTAATACTTCCATGCAGTAGTGTTGCTCCTCTGGTCAGCGTGCTGGTAATGTTGGCGCTTCAGCCATTACATGCACCCGCAACCATTAATCCCACTCCACGGAGCAATAGACACCTCCTCCACTGCGCGCTCCTCCAACATGCTCCGATACCATTTGTTAGAGCCAACGGTGTGCAGCAGATAAATCATATACACAACAAATAAATCATGCATAGAAGACACAAAAAATTAACGTGGTTCACCCAACCAATCTGGGCTACGTCCACCAAACATAAGCATCGGAAATTATTTATTATCAAACAAGAGATTAATTTTTTGTGTCTTCAGTGCATGATTTATTTGCTGTGTATATTATTTATCTGCTGCACACCGTTGGCTCTAACAAATCGTATCAAAGCATGTTGGAGGAGCGCGCAGTGGAGGAGGTGTGTATTGCTGTGTGGAGTGGGATTAATATTTTGGAAAATTTTTGATAATATTTCCATGGAAAATTATCATTTTCCCTCGATGTGAATGTACAACACACATTTGAAATATTGTATTTTAAATATGTATTATATAAGAAAATCAAAATTTTGTAGAACATCCAATAATTGTCAAAGTATTTTAAAAATTTTGAAATATAGATTGAGAGAGAGTGGGAGAGAAGGTTGAGAGAGAGATGGTGGGACACAAAGATGGAGAGACAGAGAGGAGGAGAGAGTCTCCAAGAAAGAGAGGGAGCTTGAGAGATGGAGTTGGAGTAAAATATAGGGAAGGAAGAAGTTCAAGACACAGACACACACACAAAGTATGTTTGGGGGTGAGATAGAAAGATAACAAAGAACTCTAGATGAAGAGAAGGGAGAGAGAGAATCAAAGATTGAGGGAGATATTCAATGGAGTTGCAGGATGAAGCTTAAGAGAGAGAGAGAGTGAGTGAGTGAGTGACGTGGGGTAGAGATAAAGGGATGTGGGAGAGAAAGAAAGAGAGAGAGGACTTGAGATGGAGGGAGAGACAGAGATCGAGTTGGATGGGGAGAGAGAGGTAAGAAGAAAGACGTATAATGAGAGAAATTTGGAGAGAGAGAGAGATGGAGTAGCAAGGGGGATGGAGAGGGAGAGAGAGGGAGTGGCAAGGGATATGGATAGAGACGAAGAGAGGAGAGTAGGTGGGAAGAGAGATAGAAGGGGAGATAGAGGGAGAGAAGGGGAAGGGTGAGGGAGAAGGAGAGGGAGGGAGATATAGATAGATATGGAGAAACAATGTGTATATTTGTGGGGTGATATAGAGAGATGAAGAAGGAGAGACAGAGGAAGATAGAGATATATTTAGAAGGGGGAGAGAGTCAAGAAGAGAGAGATAGGAGGTGTTACGAATATAAAATTATATAAAATAAAATGAATATAAATAATTAACAATCAAAATAATGATTATTTAAATATCCATTAGTTAACTGAAAAGGCATGTCTAAAATACGTGTCTAATCGTTAAAGGACACCTTCCTAGATATATAAGCAGGGCCTCATCCTACCATTCAATCATCCTTGTACATTTCATATATTAATAAAATATTATTCATAAATAAAATTTTGTATTTTATATGAAAAACAAAAACACTCTTAAGTTTTGTTGCTTCAATTATATGAGAGCTATGCGAGCCTTTGGACATTATCCGTTGCACAATATGTCGTTAAGTTTTCGCCATGAATTCATTGCGCAGTTAAGTGAAATCCAAGAAATTTTTATACAAATTAAAAAGATCATGTGAAGAAATTACAACATGTCTAAAGGAAGAATAAATTAACGTGAAGGAGACTAAGATTAAAAAATGTTCTAACGAAGAAAATGATGCAAAACAATATATTGAAGAAGATGAAATTGTAGAAAAGCAAAATGATGAGGATCAGATGAAGAATATGCAAAAATCCATAATAAAGAAGATGATATTCATGGTGAAGAAACAAAACAAGGTGAAGCAGTAAATGATTATAATGTTCAAGATGAAGTTGTTGCAGAAAATGGTAATGAAATTAATATTGATGATGTAGAAGATGAATATATAGAAGATTATAGTGATGGAAATAAAGTTATCAATGAAAAAGAGAATGTAAAAGAGATAATGAAGAAGATGAAAATGATGGTCATCACTACAAACGACAAAGATAAAGATCTACAAGATGCATACGATCATAGTGTTGTAGATGAAAATGGTGTAGAACATAATTATAGTCTGGATGAAATTGATACTGATCATGATGATCGTCATGAAGAAAATAATGATAAAAATGAATCGACATAAATTATTCACGAAAAACCACTACATTCTACAAAATATCAAGAAGAGGCTTTGTTAATTTCTGATAATAAAAATGATATTGCCAAGGTGTCTTCAATATCATGTACCCTTATTGCTTTCCTTTTGGTAGATCAAAATACTGACATTGGTTGGGATCTTGGTAACTATGAGCACTTTTTAGATGTGAGATTGACTCGAAATAATAATATCACCACTAGGAATATATATCAATATGTCATCGACAATGATCAAAGCGGAAACTTCCTAGGAAATACTGTAAAAGTAATTCCACATATTACAAATGCCATTCGAGATTGGATTATACCTCTAGCATGAATTCTTGTTGATGGGAAAGAAGGCCAACAGATGTCTGCATCATTGAATTGGGTGGAACAATAGGGGATATTGAATCAATGCCATTAATTGAGTCCTCACATGAACTATCATATCCTGTTGGGCCAGAAAACCCTTTCCTAATATTCCATGAAAGCCTTGTACCTATTATAGGCGTTGTTGGAGAGAAGAAAACCAAAAGAGCACAACATAGTGTTCAAGAACTAAGAGAATTGGGTTTGACACCTCATCTAGTAGTTTGTTGAAGTTCTCAGCCCTTACTAGAGAATACTAAGGAGAAGTTGTCTCACTTTTGTCATGTTCCAGCAATAATGAAACAGTGGAATATATTAAGTTTTTCTAAAACCTCAGATTTAGAGGAGTTGGTTGTGACAACAATGTGCTATGATAACCTTACAACTCCTATAAAATTTGTCATTGTTCGAAAATATACTAGGTTGTCAGATTCTTTCCTTTCTATATTGAAGGCTCTTTTACATGTTTGTGTTGCATGTTCACTAAAATTGTTTGTAGAATGGGTCTACTTTTTCGATCTTCAAGATGAAGATGCAAAACTAAGAGAAGAAATTCATGCTTCTGCATGGAATGTTTTGAATGGTTTTATTGGTGTTCTAGTTCCACTGGGTTTTGGTGATCGAGGTGTGTAAGAAAAAATATTGACAGCATATATGCACACAAAAATTGAATATGTTATCTTGGCGTTTGCTTGGGGATGAAGATTGATTTAATTGAATTTGAATGTTATGTGGATGTTGTGGTGAATGTAGTTATAACTTGCATTACCCTTTTACAAGATTTGAAGTCAAACGGTGTAGTTCAGGATGATGAGATTGGTTAAAGCTTTAACACCAATCAAACTTTACCTATAGTAACTACCTCATTTATGTATGCCTCTGTTGCCAAGTTAACGTCCACCACTATTCCCCATTGTCTACACTGCTCTTTGTATGCAACCAATCCTCACACACAATCATCGTCCCTATCTCATCGTCCACTAAAAGAATTAGCAACAATATCGTTCCTTCAACTCCTGCCCCAACAAATTCCAAAGAAGAGTCTCCAAATCATTAAAGCTTTTCCATTGTCATAATTTATGTTGATGCTATTTGCATTGGCTGTTGATCGACAACCTCTTTCATTGCATATATCAATGTATTCCTCTCTACATGATATCATTCCTCTGATGCTCCTTCCCTTAAATCATTAAGTGGGTTTCTACCACGATATTGTCTACCAGTTCCTTTGACCCTCACTATCTGCCAAGCATCACATTCGACCATCACACCTCCACCATTTGGCCATCATGTCCCCATCCATCAACCATCACAAATTATATAACTATAATTATAACATTAGATTTATATAATAGAATATATTTAATGATTTAGAAATAATATTAATTACATTAATAATAATAAAATTATTATTATTTAATTATAAATGATAATAATAATAATAATAATCCCCTGATTAGGGTGCGAGTTGGCGATCACCTAATTAAGATGAGGATAATGGTTAGTACTAATGCAAGGTGTAGAAACACTTCCCACCACACACTGAAGGCGATGGATGCGGTGGCCCTTTGTATGATGATGGATAATGCATTAAGAAAAGGTGGCAATGAGAGGAAGTGGAGAGTTTTAGTTTATAATCACCCTAGAGAGAAGTATGGTGAGCACCAGAATGACTAAGTGCAAGGAGATTGGAGCAATAGGCTAGTTCATTGGCCCCATGAGCAACCTAAAATCCACCATTTTCAAGTGAAGGAAATCGGATATGTTATTGGCCATTTATCTTATCTCATTATGCTACCCTGTTTCTAGTTTTGTCTCATGGAGAGGGAAAGAATTTTGGGGAAGGAACATAAGGATGTGAGGGGTTGGGGACGTAGGTTAGTGGTGATAGCCTTATTCTTCCTCATGAAACCATTGGGCATCCTTATCATCTTGCTCTACTTTGAGATACTACTTTCCCGTATGGGAATGTTAATGGCTTTGAGTAGGGAGCATAGTGTAGGAGCATGTAGTTGCATCATTGGAGAAATTGGGGGGTTGGGTTATGGGTATAATGTCTACCTATACACCCAAATTTTGGGAAGAAACCTATATATTATGACCATGCACATCTGGACGGCGGTTTGTAGGGACCTGAGAATGGGGGAGAAGGTGGATAATTACCATGGACATGAAACCTAGAAGTGAATTGAGACTGGCTATGGAAGGGGGGTTGATGATGACAGTGTTAAGGGGTTAGGGAAGGCTGACTGCATGTGTTGGGCTCCTTTTTTTCTTGTTGGGTGGGTAACAAAGGGCAAGTTAGCTAGGTTGGGCCAATTGCCTCAAGGTAGTTAGGCCTCTGTAACTGGGATTGGGGAGATATTGCATGCATGAGCAATGCTAAGGGGGGGCTTCATTTGGGACTTGGAACCTTTGGTACATGGATAGGTCCTCTCTACAAAACCCACTTATGACCAAGAGGGGCATGTTACTACAAACTTCAAGGGGGGGGGTGGGGGGGTATGAAGCTGAAGGAATGGAGCGAGACAACCTTACCATCTATGTACATGAACTTTGTTGTAATAAATTGAGGTTTAATTGGCCAATTGAATGTTTGGTATGAAATCAAGTCTACCACGTGGTAAAACTACGTTAGTGCAAGGCAACTTCAGGACTGAACAGGTTACAATTTGTCACACTGTACATGACTAGGTCAGCGAGACCATGGCTCAACCTGCAAAGAACCAAGGGAAAGGTAAGAAACCTCGAGACACCAAGCATGACATGGAACCTGGTCCTTTGGGTGGCTGACGAGGTTGGAAGTCTGTTGAATGTTTAATTAGTGAAGTGGTAGTCGCCTATCGGGAGGGAACGAATGATGAAATTTGAAATTTGTTAGAGGAATGGGAAGCATAAGTGAAGTAGGAGAGAGACGGATATGGAGTTGGAGGACTGGAGAGTCCTTGTACCGAATCTTGGAAATATAAGGGGAAGAATCACCTAATTCAAATAGACCGTTTACCAGTACTGGTTGATGAAAATCCTATTGCGAAAGGTGATGGAGTAGTGCTCGATAGGTGTGGCAGTCACGGTTTAGGGAATGCCAAACTACAAGCAGGTATTTCAGGAGGTGTAGTTCCAACCATACAAATAAGATATCCGCCTTGGTCGAATTGAGCAACACCTACCATGTATCTTGGTTTAGACAAAGCTGCCTTGAATGAATGCTGAAGATCCAGCACAGTGGAATCAACGTTAGCTAAACAATATGATTAGCATACCTACTTGATGATATTTTTGTTTATATATGCGGATAGCTTTTAAATTTTTCTATGCAATTATATATGTGTAGAACTCTAGAGTATGGAAATGGATAGGAAATTGAAAATTATATTTCTTGGATAGAGAGACTTAAGATTCTTTTCTACTGGATGGCATATAATGTGGATAGGTGGCCAACAGACTTGGTTTCCCACTAACAAAGTTCAACCGACCTAGTGAGCTCTATGTGGTGTAAATTTTCCTTATATTAATGACAAAGGAAGATCCACAAAGCTTAACAAATAATAATAATAATAATAATAATAATAATAAATAAATAAATAGACAAATAAATAGATTAACTATAGAAATAGGTGAGACTAGGTTAAAAATAAAAATAAAAAACCTAGTTCCAAAATAATAGTATACATGTTGAGGTGTCGACAATTACACTTATCAAAATTGATGTGAGCAAGGTTATGAACACTTGACTAAAATGAGAGGGGGGTGAATCAGTTTAGCATACTCATGGACATTAATATTATTTTCTTCAAACTCATTAATTGAAACACTATATGAGAAACTTAACAAATAATGACCACCACATTGAATATGTGAACACCAAGTAATAACAAAATCAAATTATCTCATGAACACATAATAACAACACATATTGACATGAGACATATGTGGAAATCCGTAAAGGGAGAAAACGATGATTTTATTATTGTTGTGATGCAAAGGAAAGCTCCTACTCCTTATTACATCTTATTTTTTGTAGGCCTCATCCTAGAGAAGGTTGCTACCTCAATTTTTCTACAATATGCAACATGAAAGGAAGTTCTAACTCCCATATATTTTCTCTAGGCTACAACCCAAAGGAGTCTCCTACCTCAACTAGCTCCAATTGAATATTTATCAAGCCAAAACTTGAAAGGAAACTACCATCACTTGATGCAAACATGAAACAACAATGCACTGGTTTACTTAGTCATAAATTCTACATGTATCCATCTTCATTTCTTCCTATTCTTCCCTTCATATATGCATCACCTCATATTTATATGTGCCAGGTAGCTAATGCATAAGGGTTCTATCAACTCTCTCACATTCTCCCATTCACTAACACCTTATGCCTTCCGAAGTCACATCTTTTATACAAATAGTTTGTTGTTTGTTTGTATCCCACATATGAATATGAAGTGAATAGGCTTGACTCTTTGCCTTCCACTCATTCATTTCCAAACTCTTCAGATCATGAATATTGGAACACAAAAAGAAATAATCCATCCAATACTAATTTCAACCACATGTAATGATTAAATGTATCAACATAATGCCAACATCAAATGACATTATTTATCATTAATGAATCACAACAATATTTGCAACATATTTTCCTTTTCATTGGATTATTTCCTTTGCATCACAACAATTATGATTAATCAACAATTAAAAATCATACATTATTCAATATAGAAATATCTGCAACATTATTAAAACATTTAATGTATCACAACTCATCCTCCTCCTTCTGCTCATTTTCCTTCTTTTGTTGCTTACTTCTCCTTGTATTGTTGTTTCTCCTTGCCTTATTGCTACTCCTTGCATTGCTTCTACTTTTTTTCTCCTTTACTTACTGTTCTTTGTGCCGCTCCTTTGCTTGCTTCTCCTTTGCTTGTTGTTCTTTGTGCTACTCCTTTGCCATCAATGATAATAATGCCAACAATCTCCCCCTTTGGAATTGATGGCAAAACACTAATCCTCCCCGATTTGTACTAAGAAGTGTCTTCCTTCCTCTATTTACCTTCCCCTTTGAAATGAATGGAAAGGGGATTACAAATGTCTTGTATCCTTCCAATCCATATTTATTGATTTTTTAGGTATTTAAAAATCTGGTCTTCAATTGATTATAAAAGAGTCCTCAGTGTAGTTGTCATCATTGCATTAATGCTCTATTACCTGTAATGTCTTGTTTGAAAAATAAATGTTGATACTGTGTCTGAATGAATACCACTCTAGACGCCTTATTTGGGTTTCTGTAGATTGAATGATTTATGCTCCATAAACATTGCTCCAAATACTCTTCAGAATTTTTTAACATTGTAAAATATTGTTGTGAGAACACTCTATTAAATATTACAAGAATATTATTGAGACAACACTTTGCAAGGAAAGCATGGGTGAATGAGTTGCGCCCTTGAAATAAATTGACTAACATCATTTAGCCATAAATTATAAGAAATAACCTTTGTATCATGTGTTCCAATATCATGAATCATTGTCATATGTTATGTTAAGGACGATAGTCTATGCTCTTTATTAGTGAATACATTATGCTCTCTCTACATATCAATAGACCAACCATTCCTCTTAAAAATTCAAATCAATAAGAATACCAAAATCCAAGATTCATCGAATCTCTATTATTTCTACATAGTATGTATCTTGTATTCAAAAGGATGTAACCATGTTTAAATAATATTGAACTAGCTTTAGATTTTGTGTCAAAAGATGCTTTGAATTAGTTATTTCACATCGTTCTGCCTTCTCTTGAGAGTGAAAGATATAATAGAATCTCAGAGATCTAAACTTGAAGCAGTCTGCAATAATATCTTTATAAATTTTCCCAAGACTTAAATTGATTATTATGTTTGTTCACAAATGGATGTCAAGATGATGGATGGAACGATCCTTGTGAAAGTGTCTATACTTTTGCAAATTGTTAACTATGATGGTGTACCAAAAAAGTTTTGAGTAGGTTCTTCACAAAGACTCCCTCACAGCTAATAGAAAAAAGTTAGAATGGACTTTGGAAACTTTCTACAATAGTATATCATCAGTACCAACCTTTAAATCATCCATGAAAGTGTTGTGAACTAAGCTATTTTGACATGAAGCTATACCTCCTTCTTAGGACCAAAAACAAACAACATGATAGGTATAAATACTTGTAAAGTTCCACTTAATAAAAACAAACAACATGATAGGTATAAATACTTGTAAAGTTCCACTTAATAACCATCCCCTTTGAAAATATTATTATCCTTGCATTGGATTGGTCGATGCTGCAAATACTGCGCTATTTTGCAAATAACAGAATGCCAAAGACTTTAGAGTAAGGGTCATGCTTATAAAAACTATTTCCCAAGATTCTTTTTGAAGGTCCTGATCGATTGTAGTGTAATTAATGCCCAATACATGTAGCTTTTGTTGGTTCTTCAAGCAAACTTTTTTTGCTAAAGCAAGATCATTAAAATAATGAGATATTTGATTCTTTAGATGGAGAACTCCCCTAAAATAGTCGATCATATTCATAGTACATTTTTTGTCGCATAGAACCTTCTTTTAATTTATCTGCACTAATCACGATGAATGTACCAAAGAGCCAAGGACATGTCCTTTCATGCATGGGTGACATTAGAGGAATTCATTATTGTAGTTCCGACATACATAAGAGCAAGAGTGATGAGGACCATACCCAATCAAGAGGCCGATATGTATTTTCCAATACTGATAAAAGTTATGGACATAAGATGAGTTAAAATTTTGGACAGAAGTAGTGGTGCAAGTCGACGAATTAAAGTAGTAATAAATATTTATCTCTAAATGGAAAGAACTACAACTTCCAGCCGAAAATTGTCACTGTGAGTTTATCTATGGAATTGAAGTGCCAATAATCTACCATTCGTTTATGCAATTGGAAGGAGGGCCACGTGATCATGTTGTTAGGAAGATGAAATGTCGATTTCCCCACTAAATAGTAGTTGATAATATCCCCTATATTTGTTGTCAATAAGTGAATACATGAGTGTTTGTAGCTAGAGCATAGACTACAAAAGTTGGACCAAAGGCATGGATACATATTTTTTTATTGGCCATAGTTGCTAAGAACATCCTCCCGTATGATCACATGCATGAATGGATCCCCTCATGCCTCTTTGAATCCTTGAATATTGTCATTTAAATTTTATTTAGTACTACACTTACAGAGTCAGCCAAAAATGATGTCCATCACATTTTATTTTTCAATGATGAAATTTTCAATGTAAGTGGAGAAATGTGGATGAAAGATCGTAAAACTACTAGTTTTGGGTTTACTCCAAAGAGATTGAGGAACTTTAGTTCCGCAAGTGCTATGTATATCACCACCATCTACATCATTAGTTCACACCCCAATATGCACATTGCGAGCATTAAAATATCACCACCATGCATACTCCTTATGCGGCCATTTGAGTAGCTGCAAATTCGTTGGATTATTTCATGAAATATATGTTGGAGCATAAATATTTGAGCATAGATGATAATACCTTGAAGCATAAATGATAATACATTGGAGGATAAATGTTTATGATATTGCATGTAAGCTTTCAAGTTTTCCATGTCACAACCCTGACAGTGCCCTAGATGGCTCATATAAAGCTGATATATAAATGAATACTGATATGTGAAATGAATAAGGACATTGTTTCCACCCCCATTGTTTTCTAGCCTTGGTAGCAACCAAATAGTGTAATGCAAAAACTGCAACTAAGGATGAGTGAAGCCCTCTTAATAACAGTACTACAAATGGAACATCGGTCATCAACCCTTTAATTACCGATTTCTCTAATGCTCAACTTAAAACTAATCGGTCAGATGGAGTGGATGGTATAACATTTTCTAAATATCAAGGCGGGCTGTAACATCTCCATAAGCCACCTTGTTTACTGGAATATATATACCCATGAGGAAATGACTTGAAACGTTCACAGTCATCGTGTAAAGATTTCATCTTTGACACAAGTCAAATAGATCCATCAAATCCCCAATTGATGTAGTGGGGAGTGATTCTAACTCTCTCTTCTGTACATACCTCACAGTATAATATGAAAAATATTCGATCCATCCACCACAGAAAGAAATGTGAATCTCATCAGCCAGCAATGGTTTCCAATTCGACATTATGTGTGGAGGCACATTCATTGGATCCTCAATGAATTCCTGCTCCCTAATTCCTCGTTCATGGTCCATTATCGTAACTGAATTTTCCTTGGAAACAATTTCCATTGTAGGTTTTTCTCCAACAATACTAAAACAAACCACGTTGATGCTCTTATCACCTTGCTCCATAAGTTTGAATAAAAGAAAAATAATCGGGGCCTTCCTATAATATTGGCTCACCAAGCATTCATACACAAGAACTGTTATCAAGTTACCATCCTTGGACACCTCCACGAAGTTCACATAATCTGATGAAGAAACAGGACGAGAAGGAAGAGGATCATCTTCCATTTCCAGTAACATGTCCTTCTTTTAACCTTTTCCTCCAATTTCTGTGTGGATGATTGTTTTTCTTTTCATATTGACAAATCATTGGAGATATCTCTTTCTCCGATAGGATTTTTTGTTTAAGAAACAACCACATTTTCACTATTCTCCACAATCTCCCGTTGCAATATTGTACAGTCATTAACATGTTCCCTCACGTATGTTTTCTTACTGCATATGGATTGATTGTTTACTACTCAAAGAATATTTTGAAATTGTTTCCCTTGTGCTACACATTCACATTTTTTCAGCAAATTTATCCAAGGCCAAGTCCTCGGAGGCTTGCTTCTCACCCTAAGCCATTCCAATGACAAGCATCTTCTTTATGCTCAATTTAAGCTCTTTGGTAATGTAACCCAATAAGATTTTGTTTAATGGGAACTTGTTAAAGTGTATCATGAAAAAAATACATCTTTCGGTAGTCAGTACAATGTGGGTTAGCATGGAATGCTTGACAACATAGTGGTTCCAATGTATTTAAATGTGAATAATTTGGCAACTGTGATGTCGAGTTAGATATGAAAATAAAATATTGGAGGTTTAGTAGCTCCTACTTTTATACCTTCAAAATAACTGATGTTTATATGATTTTTGTTCCTTTTCTATTTTCCTACTTCTTTGCCTAACAATATCATGACATCCTACACACAACCCGTAGAAGGAGTGAATTACATTTATTGGCTAATAATGCCTTTAAGGAACATTGTCTTCCCATGAGGTACCACTTCTCTAGCATGGATGTTGACAAGATTGTTCATTTCTTCATGAGACACTCCCCTGACATTATGACATCTTCATTATTTTATTGACATCGTATGATATTCATTTTTCTTCCTCTTCCATACTTTGGCAAGTTGTTTTCTACTATCTGCATTTCTTTTTTATTGCGAGTTTGGTATTGTTTGATTTTCCTCCATCATCTATTTAGGATTCTTTAGGATATATGGAAGCCTATTTCACCATGGCATAGTTGAGCTAGTGTGTGGCTTTTAGTACCCCTTTCTGCATATAGTTTACATTCAACAAGTTTATGTTCAAATTCATTTCACAAATAATAGTAACCATGGAAATGTTTTGTATATCTGACGAATGATTGTCTTCTTTTCTTGCTTTCTTGAGAGAGTCATCTCATTTGTTGCATTTTTCCTTATTAAACTTGATTTTCTTTGTCTTACATTCTATTGCTATGTGTCCAGGTTCATGGCAAGAAAACCACTTCATATCTTTTAAAAGGAGAAAAATATTTCTTTTGCGATCTTCGAAATTTTCTCAACTTATCTCGGGGAAATGACCATTTCTTCATCTTACTATTTGGTTCTCGATGTTGTTTCCTGTTTTTGTTTTCTTCTTTACAAATCATGTTGCTGGCCTTTTTTCTGTAGGTCATTTTAACACCTGCTTCATTATTATTTGTGGTTGCCTTCGCTGAGTTCTTCATGGAGGAAAATTCCTCTTCTAGTTGGTTACACAACCTATTCTCTTCTTGTAACTTAATTCTATATGAATCAACCTCAAATTCTAATATTTTACATTCTAAGTCTCTCTCCTTCAATTTATTCCTCATCACCTCTTCTAGTTTCCTTTCTTCTTAAAGTTGTGCCACCAGGATGACAGTTTTCTCCTTATACTCATGCTCTCTCTCATCACATAGTTGCACAAATTTAATTAGATCTTCATTTTCATTCTTTAATATTTCTATACTAGCCAATGATAAGTCAAGACTAGCTTGATTTTAATTTTCCTTTTCTTCAAAAGAGACAGGTACATCGACAGAGGTAGATATTTCATTTAATTGAACACTTTCCATTTGACAAGTTTTTCCCCCTTCCTCCTTCTCTTTCCTTTCTCTACATTTTTTATGATAGCCTCTTCATACATGACCTACAGTATATCCCATATTTATTTTGTAGAAGTTAAATATATTATTGTATCACTATCCTTAAGATGAAATTTTTTATATATAACACATTTTTCCTTAATATTCCATTGCTTTTATTTTACAGAGGAAGATTTTTAAGAATAACCTTCACATATAAGCTTCCAACACCAGGTCCATAAGCTATCAATTCGGTTTTAACCTTTTCTCTCCACTCATGAAAATTTTCTACACTCAACACAGGTACACTTTGATAGTCCATGAGTCAAGCAAATCTACCGTCAAGTTGTTAGGCTTATACATAAGGAACTTGGATATGATACCATTTGATGAACACTTGACTAAACTGGGGGGGGGCTGACTCAATTTAGCATACTCATGTACATTAATACTATTTTCTTCAAACTCATTAATTGAAACATTGCATGATAATCTTAACAAATAATGACTAGAAAATTGAATATGTGACCAACAATTAATAAGCAAATCAAACCATCTCATGAACACATAATAACAATACATATTGACACCAAACATATGTGGAAACCCATAAAGGGATAAAACCCCAAACATATGTGGAAACCCGTAAAGGGATAAAACCATAATTTTATTATTGTTGTGATGCAAAGATAAGCTCCTACTCCTTATTACATCTTATTTTATGTAGGTCTGAAACTAGAGGAGGTTGTTACCTCAAATTTTCTACAAGCTGCAACATGCAAGGAAGCTCCAACTCCCATATCTTCTCTATAGGCTACAACCCATAGGAGGCTCCTACCTCAACCATCTCCATACAAACATTTATCAAGCCAAAAATTGAAAGGAAACTACCATCTGATGCAAACAAGAAGCAACAATGTGTTGGTTTACCTTGTCACAAATTCTGCATGTCTCCCTCTTAATTTCTTTTTGTTTTTCCCTTCAAATCTGTATCACATCAGCTCCATATGTGTTAGGTAACTAATGCACAATGGGTTTATCACCTCTCTCACATTCTCCCATTCACTAACAACCCATGCCTTCCAAAATCACATCTTTTATAGAAATAGTTTACTGGATATTTGTATCGCACATAAGAATATGAAGTGAATAGGTTTGACTCTTTTCCTTCCACTCATTAGTTTCCAAAATATTCAAATATTGAATATTGGAAGACAAAAATAAATAATCCATCCAATATGAATTTCAACCACATGTAATTATTAAATGTATCAACCTAATGCCAACATCAAATGAAAATATTTATCATTAATGCACCACAACAATCTTTGCAACATATTTTCCTTTTCCTTGGAATGTTGCCTTTGCATCACAAGATTTAAGATTAATCATCAATTTTGCATCATACATTCTTAAATATAGAAATCTCTAAAACATTATCAAAACATTTTAATGTATCACAATTCCTCCTCCTTCTTTTTCTCCTTTGTCTCATTTTGTAGCTTTTGCTCCTTGTATTGTTGTTGCTCCTTGCATTTCTGCTGTTTTTTTGCTCCTTTTCTTACTTTTCTTTGTGCTTCTCCTTTGGTTTTTTTTTTCATTTTGCTTCTCTTTTGTTCCTTTTCCATCAATGACAATAATGACAGAACAAGGTGAAGGAAATTGTTAGTGATCAAAGTGAAGCAAATTCTTAATGATAAAGCTTTGAAGGAAGGCGAAATGTTACAAACATAAAATCATATAAAATAAATTGAATATAAATAAATGTAAATAACGAATAATCGAAATAATGATTATTTAAATAGTCATTAGTTAATTGAAAAAGGAATGTCTAAAAGACATGCCCAAACATGAAAGGACACCTGCCTAGATATATAAGCATGGCCTCAATGTAGCGTTCAATCGAACTTGTACATTTCATAAATTAATAAAATATTATCCACAAATACAATTGTATATTTTACATTAAAAGCACAAACACTCTCAAGTTTTGCTGCTTTAGAGGGAGGGAAGGAGAGATATATAGACATAAAGGGAGAGTTTGCGTCTCTAGTGGGGTGAGATAGATAGGCAAAGGAGAGATGGAGGGGGGAGAGAAAGGACAAAAATTTTCTTGCACTAGATGCATTGATTTCAGTGTACATAAGTTGATTTCTAATCCTATTTGATTTCAGCCAAAGTAGATGCATTGATATTTGTGCAGACATTGATTTCTAATTCTATTCCATTACTTGCATTATATACATTCATTTCATTAAAGATGCTAATTTGTATTCTTGTTTCTTTTAGATTGCATTATGTGCAGTGATTTTAGTTTAGATGTTCATTCCTCATCCTGTTTGATTGTTAGCACTACATGCATTAATTTGAGTGTACTTGTTGATTTCTAATCCTATTTAATTTCTTGTAGCATTAGATGCATTAATTTCTATGTAGGTATTGATTTCTAATTATCCTATTTGATTGTTTGCATTAGATGAATTTATTTTGGTGTAGATGTTGATTTCTTGGATTAGATGAATTGATTTTAGCAAAGATGTTGTTCTTTGATAAATGATGTAACAAAATATATTGTGTACATTAATTTCAAGGTAATTAGTTTAACATTATGCATTTATTTTAGTGTAAGAAAAAAATATATCAACAACATGCATTATGGCTAAGCTTTTGTAGAAAACCAATAAAAAAAATCAAATAGAACTTATATTTGTAGCTTTTACATCTCCACATATTTTAAAATTGAATATATAAATTATTTAAATCATATTGAGTTTTAAAAAAAAACGAATAAAACTTAAGTTTCTATCATAAGGAAATTCTTGAAATACTTGGATAACTAGTAAATTTAGGAAAGTTGATAATATTATATAAAATTATAGAAATTCTGCCATATATGTCGTTTGACCTATATATTTAATTTCAATGCCAACGAGTTATATCATGTTATGACTAAGATCTTGTAGATAATCTTAAAATAAGTAACGTTGAATGAAATATATTTGTTGTTTACATGATATCTTTTAATATTAAAATTGAATAGAACTTATTTCAATGATATTTGTGTTTTTTGATTGAACCTTGAGATAAGAAATTGATTGAAATACTTAAAAATGTTCACCATGCAAAGGTATATTGGTGGGTCACAAAAAAATTCATATATATATAATATATATATATATATATATATATATATATATGATATATATAGACATATATAGATGAATTTATATTTCAAATAATTTATTTTTAAAATTGAATTGTAATAACATACATATTGATTGCATTCAAACACTCGTTCTACAAGCCAATATGCAGTGTGATTGGAATTATTTGCATGTTCAATATTAAATTGATAAATGATATATTTAAGTTCATTTTATGTATCAAAGTGACTTGCATCATAACTTATTATTGTACTTGTTTTGTTAGTCTATGAAACTAGAAATCAAATGTGAACATATATTTTACTAATAAAACTTATAAGATATAGAAACATTATTAAATTAGTGAAACAATTTTAACGGATCCATTTAAACATAAAAAATTAATAAGAATCCATATACAATATTAATACAAATCCATAAACTAAATTAGTGAATACATGCATCAAAAAAATATCCATATATACAAATTACAAATATCACATGAACATCCATACACTAAAATAATAAACATCCATAAACTAAAATAATTTCCATGATGTACATCCATAAACTATCGATGTATGAAAATATAGAAATTCTGTATCACACATGTGAATATGCCATATGAAATGAGTATGAAGATATACAAACTATGACACTCTAAGTACCACTAGAACTCCTATGTGAGTTTTTTTGTAGAAATTAAGGATCCATAAGTTGGTATTGCAATACAACACATTCAAATTCAAATTAATTAGATCATTATTTGTACAAAATAAACAATATGCAAATAAATGATATTGAACCACATTTTTAATTACATATACATGAATCTACTAACGTGAGATGAGTCCAAATCCAAGTCTGATAGGATGGGGGGTTGGTCATCAATCTGGGTTTGGTTCTCCCCTACATGTGGCTCAATTATTGGCGCCTACATTGATGGACATGCATCATCACTGCCTCTAAACCCAACATCCCACACGTGTCTCCATTTAAAAATGGCATAAACGACACTGTGCATATGGTCCTACGTACACAATGGAAATGACAAATTATAATTAGCCTACAAATTAATTAGAATATTTATGTAACTTTAAAAAAAAAATTGTTGAAATCTTAGGAATAAAAAATCTTACCTCAACTACTGGTCCATATGGTTGTAGATACTGACTCTCCTCCACATCAGTGAACATATAATGTGGAGGTGGAGGTGGAGGAGAATCCATGGAAACATGCTTTGGTCGAGGATGCCCTAGGTTATCAACTTCCTTCTCAGATGACCTCATAAGCTCATCCATGTAGCTGACACGTGTCTACATGTTATCATAAACTGATTAATATAAATACAATCTAATATGAACTAGAAATTTTAATATAAGTAATTATGCATATTTGACAATAAGAGAAAATTTTGGTACATATATGTACCTGGTCTATGTCACACAAGCCATGCACCCTCCAACTCTCATGAATAACATCACAATACATACATTTATATGTCAAAACCTAGTTAAAGGTTAAACTCGTGAGAAATGAATCATCATATAAGGGCACTGGTGGGTCATGAGGAAGCATTGGGGGTCTCCTAATATCGCCATCTAATGAAACACATGCACTAGCCAATGCCTCCTGCATGTTGTCTGCAATTGTCTCCCGCATTTCACCATCAAGTTGTGACAACTTCTCTAGCTTTGTTGGTAATACCAAGCTCTCAGATGGTAGTTGAAAGAGTCTCAGAGGTGTTGGTACATGCATAAGGTCTCTACGAGCCCCCTTAGGACCATAGGTACATCACATGTTGATACCATAAAAATGAGATCCAGTATTAGTGTAATATGACCTCATATGTAACACAAACTTTGAATATAAATGCTTAGCAAAATAAAGAAAAACCTAGTTGGGGAACTTTCCCCAATCCCCAATGAATATATCATATACGAAAGGGGTTGGATGAACACCAATAACATATTTTAGTGGGATCAAACCTTTATGTCTTGCAGGGATATTTAGAGGGATGTTGAATGAATCCCCATGAACATTAATGTGCTTGGCCACCTCTTTTACCACCTCCCATGAATCTGGGCCTCTAACCTCATGTGTCTTAACCTTATCTATGAGTTGTAATATGTGGCTATGTGGGTCTGACCTCTAGTATGTCTTGATCAACCTAGTCATGCTATCCACCATCAAGGACAATGCAAGATGATTCAGTGAATTGGCAGGGATATTATTTATCTCTTTTATGATCTGTGTATGATGGGTTGTAACATCCTCTAGTGTGATTTTTCTTTATCTCCATTGTGCCGTTGTGATCTATGTATGATGGGTTGTAACATCGTCTAATGTCATTTGAGTTGTAGCATCATCCCACAAGGGATCGATGCTACACTATGATCCTTAGATTTAGCCTACTGAGGACCTATAAATCATAAACATAGTTTAAAATATATATAATTAACAAACTAGAAGCATAATAACATATACATTAAATTCAAACACATCATTTGAGGACAATTTTAAATTGAAGACAATTTGAAGACATAAAAACACAAAGTTTGAAAAGGATCTAAAAATGACGGAAGTGTACCTGAAATGGGTAAAGAAGGTCCACTCGATGTAGCATGGACATCAACAGAGACAAAAACACTACCTCTAATACTTTGGCTAGCATCAAAGGAAGGCTCTATTAGGGGAACATGAACTGTCGATGGGCTATGTGATCTATCACGAGCTTGACCACGTATAACAAGATCTATCCCACTATGATAGGCTACAGTTGAGGAGTTTATCTGGGATGTATCAACATATTACATATAATACATACAAACTAATCCAAGAAAAAAAAGTCGAAAAAATAACCATTTCTAAATTTAAGTAGAATAATCTAGTTTGAAGTCCTAAACTTTAGTGTCTATTTTTTTTATTGTTTATCAACCAAAGTAAATTGAGTTCGAGGTAAACACAATCAAAATAAGTGATCAAATCTACCCTTAGACTTTTTCTCGTTTCTAAATAACGCATCTTATACATAGCGCATAAACATGTAAGTATAAATGTAAAAAATTGAAATAAACATAATTTACAAAAATAATAAAATTTCAAACCAAGCAAACACTACAATAGAATTTATGTTCCTAATGTTTGACATTGATACATGAGATGTACTAGGTGCAAGCACGTGAAGAAAATGTTTCTTGTAAAATACTACATAAGGAAACAATATGGTGAAAATTAGAAAAGAGTCTAAATGCTTTTATTCAAAACACCAAATTCACTTTTTATGATGGATTTAATGTATCTATGAATAATGCATTGTTCAAACGTGAACTTATATAATTATATATAGTTATATATGTTAAAATATATGTGTGTGTGTGTGTGTGTGTGTTTAACTATAACCATATAGTTCAGGACATAATTATATAATTAGATATATGATTTAACTATTATACTATAACTTCATATAGGTATATATTATAGTCCTATATATATAACATACAATAATTCTATAAATATTTATCATAATATAAAGCTATTTGGATTATGTAATTTTATTTGACATAATATAACATTTAAATAACTTTATGTTATGATAAATAGTTATAGAGTTATCATATGTTATATATATAGGACTATAATATATAGCTATATGATGTTGTAGTATAATAGTTAAATTATATATCTAGTTATATAATTATGTTATGAACTATCTCGTTATAGATACATGTTATATTATGTTATATAGATAGGTATGTAATGTTATAGATACATGTGTTTATGTTATGTTAAATAATTTATGTTATACATGTTAAATAATTATAGAGTTCTATTTTATAACCTTATGTTATGAACTAAATAGTTATAGAACTATATTATATATCTATGTGATGGTATAATAATAGTAAAATGTTATAAATATATACAATGACATCATGATATAGTTTTTAGTTTTATATATATATTATATATATATATATATATATATAATATAACAAAATTTTCTTTCTAGATTTTTAACTTTAAATGTTAATTTTTATTTTTGAAACTATAATTGTACTATATTTATTATTATAAAAATATTTGAATTATAAATTAATTTAGATCTAAAATAATAAAGTAAAGTAAAAATTCTTATTTTATAAATAGATGTTTAGTATGAACAACCATATTCACCATGTCAATCTCAAGCTCCTAATTTAATTTCTTATTGGTTATAGATTTGTTACTTTCAATTATGGAGTTTTTTGAGGTATATTTTTGGTGAAATTTACTAGAAATTTAAAATGCATTTTAAATAACAAAAAAATGAAAATTTATTTCCCAAAATTCCTAAAATAAAAACATTAAAACACAAAATAATTAGAAAAAAATTCTTTTACCATTCAAAATAAAAAAATATGCATTTAATACACAAAACATTGCAACTAAGAAACACATCTAAAATCTAGAGTGAAGTTTTTTTTATGGTTTCAAAATGTTTTCTAGGTTGTTTTGATGTATTTTTTTTATGGTTTTTTAGGTTGGTTTTGTGGTTTTCTAAGTTGTTTTGAAGGTTTTTTTTCTTGGTTGCTGTCATGCGGAAAGAGTTATTTTTGCGGACAAACCTAACCTCCCTAGGAGTCTAAGACTCTCTAGTGACAAGCAAGACAAACAAGAGCAATCCTTCTCTAAACATACATTATTCTATGAGAAACCAAGTGTTGTTCGATCCTACCTCAAATCCAATGCTTGTTGTAGCAGTCCAGCTTTGCTGATCCAGATGAGCTCCTCCTTCACTTTAAGACCTGCATACACTATCAGTCAAACGATTACATAACACCTGAATATTCATCATAAAACAAAGCATATTCATCACATAGACCAAGGAGTACATGAAATAATTCATTAACAACAAATCATTGAGAAGAATGGACTTATTTGTATTAAGGAAACAAAAAATGAACCATTACAACATGAGCCTTGGTGTTGTGCAAGCTCCTCCCAGGGTCCAACAAGAGATTTCCTCTACTTTGACAAGCTCACCCACTTCCAATATGGCAACAAGAAAGGATGGTAATCTCTCCTCACAAGTTAACAATGGAAGTCCTAATTCCAGCAGCATTTACCCTTTCGAATGTTCATCTTTCAACCTCCCCTCCTCTGGCCCAATGCCTGTATTTTTAGTGTTCTAGAGGAAGTTATTTAGTTCCAACATCAATAGGATACTCCCTCTTTTGGATGGGGTAGCTCCTCTCTTGATGGGATAAGTTCCTCTATCATAGGGATGCATGAACCATCTGGAGGCGCTCAATACACGTGAAACACTCTTCTAAAGGCTCTAGAAGTGACCACAAGTAACTTTTTAAAGATGAAACTCGCGCCTTTTGACCTTTACAGGGGTACGCACCCATACTTTGGCTTACAGAGCGTACAAGTACGCAGGTACAGTGTGTTTGGAGTGCGTACACGCAGGCAAGGTAGAGAGAACCTGCGTACCCAGAGATAAACATGTTTTTTAAGTGACTTTCTCTCTTTTTTAAGTTTGACATGAAGAGCAGAGGTATGAGGCTTGACAAGGAGGATAATATGACTATTGATAGAGCCACATTAACTGTAGATAGTCATGGTGACAAATTTCAGTGTAACACTTAGGTTAATTGAATACTTTTTAGAGTTTATCTTGAAATTGTGTCTTGGTTTTCAGGCCTTATTGATGTGACTCGAAAAACACCTATATGCAGCTAAATGAGACAAGACCCTTTCGATTCGATGAATTTTATACACTAATGAGAGTAGAAAACACACTCAAATGCAACAAAACAAGCAATTGAAAGCAAAATGACCTTTTCACTATTTTGATTTTGAAAAGAAAATGATGAAAAACTCTTTCCAATTCCTATATTTCCTATCAAAAGCACTTCAAGTAATCCTTTCACTAGTAAAGAGAATTTATTTATTTTCCAATGCAAATGACGATGCAATACTAGTCTTCAATGATGCTAACTAATGTAACATATTGATCTAGAAAAAAAGAATTACGTATTTTTCAATGAAAGGGTGGAATGAATCTTTCACAAACACTTCACACTTCAATGAAACATTTCCAATACAATATATCACAATAAAATGCAAAGCACAAAAGATAATTCCTTTCAAACCAGTGAAGCAAAGACTCAACCAAAAAAATATGATTGATGTGATCTATGCCCGAAAAGAGATGCTCAAACAACAAACAAAAATTTTTAAACTTGCTAAGTGGAAATCAAAGCAACAAAAGGACTAATCAAACAAAATGCAAAGAGCAACTTTGACTATCTACTTGACTTGGTGAGAACACAAACAAATGAATGGATGATGGCCTAGATGCCCTACGGTTATGAACCATCCAAGAACTTAATAAACCAAGTGAAGAAAATTCAAATCAAACAAGCATACAAACTAAGCTAAAAGAACTTTCCAGTCAGGGAGAACACAGTCAAAATAAGATGAGAGACAAAAATCAGCAGGGCAAGACACACTGGCTATGATCTAGGGTAAACACTAATCTTCACCTACAAGAATCAGTGTGACTTCCTAACTGAAAACAAATGCCAAAAGGGGGTCAGTGCAACTATTTTTGAGAAACTCATGCTGATCGGCATGACTGTCAGAAAAATAAGCGCGCTGACCAAGGATTCAAGGAAAAGAATAAAAAAATTTCAAAGGCTAAGACCAGAATTTCCACTGTAAATTTCAAGCTCAGAGCAGTAAACTAGGAAAAGAGGAGAAAAATAAAGGGAAATGGTGATACTATAAAAGTTCACACAAAACCATAAAATTATAGTCAATCAAACACAAGGATTGGCGCCCTAGTGAAGTCGTCAATTTGTGGTGCAGGTAAATTCTTAGTGCAGACAAAAACAATTCCTCCAGCTTGTGAGAGTGAGTCTAACCACAAACAAAAAATCTATGGAAAATCTCCTTAAGCTAGCATCAATTAAGAGGGCCTACCTCTTAGAAGGCTATTTTGCTTGGTGATGATCATGCTTCCTCACTCCAGTTATCTTCCATTTCCTTCCTTCGAATACCTTAAACAAGTAAACAAACAAAAACAACTAACATGATAGCATACAATATTGTATTCATCGTACTTAATAGGTCAAGGAACATTAAGCCATAAAGATATAAAATAACACTTCATGTCGGAAATCAATTAATAGTTGTATTCATATAAATCAGAAAGAGATTACAACCAATGCCTTGACGTTGTTGGTCTCCTCTGGCGTATCTGGGTTCCCACACTTCTGCTAGCATCTCATGGATAGCCCCAACAATGGAAGTTTTAAGGCCTCTTCCCTCTAGTTTCAAACCAAACCAAAACACATTATTCTCCCTCAATGATATACTAGAAATCTACAAGCTATAGATGTCTTTTTGATCATTCAAACTTACTCCAAAACTAGTTTAGCTTGGGAAAAGATAGGTTTATATAGCTTGCATGGATGGGAGATGGTTCCTCCCATCATGGGAGAAGGTCTTATCTCTTGATTTTGTTCCATCCTAATAGGTGAAAGGAACCCAAACTGACTTCCTCGGCTCCATCCAACACAACCATCTACTAGACTTTCATTACAAAGCTTCTAGAGTTGGAAGCTTCAACTCCATATTTAAAAAAATTACCAAAAGAGGATCGGCGTGACTGGAAAAGGGCTCAGTTGCTCCATATGGTGCTAGGTCTATTTTTAATCTCTACAAATCAGCACGAGGAGGAAACTGGTCAGTAGTGTTGGTCTTGTAAACTGGGATAGAAGGAAGATTCTCGGGAAATGATGCAAAGGGGAATTATTCTACACATGAAGAGGGACATATTGGGAGTTTGTTCATGATGGAAAAACATGCCAGGTTCACTATAGAGGTCTTGCAAGATATTCGATGGGGAGTATAGGGACAATGACAAAATTTTGTGGAACACTCTAAATCATGGATCCTATCTACTACACACATTCATACACACACAAAAACATTTTCTTTCTTCCAAGAAAGGAAAATTAGTATCCAACAATATCTAATCATAATAGAAACATCATGATCTCATGTAAAATAACATTTACATAGGGAAAATAGATTTATTATTACATATAAATCAAAATTAAAATAACATGATTATACTTTTGATATCAAGTGTTCTCCAATTCCTTAACCTTCTTCCTTCCTTGACTCACTTAGAAACTAGGTTCATCTATGAAGCATGAGAGGAACTCATGGAAATCATCTAGCGGAAAAGTAAATTTTGATTTCCTTCTCCTCCCCCTTCACCCCTGAGATATTATCATCATATGGGCCATTTATAGATCTCGGAGGATGTATCTAGAAAATTATGACTAAGATAAGTTAGGAAGCTTGCTCAATCATTGACCTTGAGCTAGCTCATGACATCCTAGGTTGAGTTGATCATCTTGGGAATGAAAAATCATAGAAGTTTATGGATCCATCACTATGTAAATAAGGGGGGGGGGGGGAGAGAGAGAGGGGGAGAGAGAGAGAGAGAGAGAGAGAGAGAGGAAAAGAGACAAGGGAGAGGGTGGATGGGGGGGTGATATATAGGAAGAGATAAAGGTAAATAGATGGAGAGAGAGAGAGTTAGAGAGAGATAAAAATGGGGAGAGGTGGGGGGAGACAAGGTAGTAGGGGAGACATACAGGGTGGGGGGGAGAGCTCAAGAAAGAGAGGGACATATGAGTAATAAATATGGGAAGGGGTGGAGAAAGAGAAGAGGGTTATAGGAGGAATACATATGACTAGAGCGAGAGAGAGATAGGGGAGGGAAGAGAGAGGAAAACTTAGATAGAGAGAGAGAGTAGGAAATAGGGAAAGTCAGAGAGAGATAGAAAATAGGATAAATGGAGAAGGAGAGGAGGAAGTGATATGGGAGAGAGACAGATAGATGGGTAAATGAAGAGAGACAGATACAAGAAAAGGGAAAGAGAGAGAGGGATAGAAAGAGGGATATGGATAAGGGAGAAATAGAATGGGGTTGAGAGAGGCAGTTCTTATGGGGAGAAAGAGACAGAGAAATAGGAGGGTCAAAGAGAGAGAGAGAGAGAGAGAGAGAGAGAGAGAATGATGTAGGAGAGAGATATACATGGGGAAGGAAGAGAGAGAGAGGGAGAGAGGGGGGGAGAGACAGAAGAGGGTGTCATACGTCTAGAGAGGGAGATGTTAAAATATTACTTTGAGAGACAGAAAATTTACCAAGAGTAGAAACATTAAACAACAAAAAGAAAAAATAAACACCATGCTTACCTTGAGAAAACCAAAACGCTTGGGAAAATATGATCTAACAATTAATCTCATTTTTCACAACCCAACCAATCTATCCAATTGCACCTTCACTACTCACCTCCCTCACACATTACAATAGAGTTCTTCCCAACCTTTTAAAGGCTCCATTACAGGCAAACCATGGACAAAAAACCATGGGACCAAAGCCACTACTCTTTATTCGGTCAACTTTGACTCTTCCCCAATGAATTTTACCTAATAATCCCCCCTTAAGCCTTGACTTGGGGTTTCCCTTGACCAAATCTAACCAAAATAGGAAAGTAAGTAAGCCCCATTCACTTTATCCTTTACCCCAGTCAAATTTTATACCAAGGGTATTTGTTAACCTAACATGCCCCCTATCACCTTAGTCTAATACCAGAGTTACCAAAGTTTAGTAGAAATTTCCTAGGGGTACACATGCCTTACTAGTCTTTACAATAGTATGTTGATTTACATTCATTCATTTTGACTCCATTATAATAATTTTTGTTTTTGTTGTTGTTATGGAATTTGTTCTTAAATCCTCTTGCATTGACATATTTTGAGCCTCATACTTTCTTAAACTCTAAACCACTACTATATAGGCTCCCTTATCTCCATCACAAAATTTCCCCATGGCCATAAATCACATTCCCCACCGACACTATTTCCATATTCTCCATTACCAATCTCATGAGATTGGATTCCTTATTTGTTGCACATATCTTTGGCCAGAAAAGTGATGATCCCAGTATCATAATCCATAACATACCCTAGATTTGGGAAACTTGGGAGATATTAGGAGACGTCATTTGCAACAAACTTTCATGAATAGCATATCCCCCAGGATCCCTAGATAGAGTTCATTCACCTTGATGAGCACAAGCTTATTCAAACTCATCTTCCCTATTGTTTACCCTACCTGAATCATTCAATACCATCATTTGCACTGCCTCTATTAGGATACTAGCATGTAGGGATGATGGTTCCTCCACCACAACCACTAGCATTACAAGACCTAGGACCATCACAGAGACTATAATTGATGCAACCAAAGAACTTTTTCTTAACCCACCAATTGAAACCATAGTCCTTATGCACCATTAGGTACTACCTGCCGAAAATTTGGGAAATGACCCCTTTTAAAACCCTCAGAATCATTATCACCATGAGAACCACCACTAGTGTCCTGATTGATCTGTCCCTAAAGTGCCCCTACCACTTCCATCACACATTTGATGGGCTCGTTATCAACTGCTACAACACTAGTTGGGGTTGCATAGTCCACCACAGTTGTGTTACAACACCGGTGGGGGATGCATATTCCACCATGATCGTGAAATTATATTGTTTTCTCAAAAACAACCCAAGAACCTTGTGCACACTTGTGATATTAGTCCTGAAAAGCCCTCAAAAGAAAACTTCAATTAAAGTGAAGTTATGGGAATCAATATTCGGTATAACATCTATGAGTATCATTCCTCTTGGAAAATTTAAGTGATTTCTAACATTTGGGGATTGATATTGAACCTGTGAAATATTTTTGTTAATAGATCCACAACCTCAAACTTAGGTCCATTTTTTCGCTAACATACTTCACGTTCCTCTATCATGATATTCTAGATTTTGTCATCTATTTTTTCACCTATTCTACCTTCATTCACCATTTTGTGATCAACACACAATAAACATTCCTAAGGTTATCCATCTTAACATCATTGTTGATTCCTAGCAACCATTGATGCATGAGTGATAGCTTATGTGCATGATCATTGTTGCAACATGGTTCATCCACACACATTTTACTTCAAATTACCATCATCTGGACAAGACATTTTGTGACTGCCCATTTCACCTTTAGCGTTGCGACTCTTGTTGGAAATATTCTAGCTTCCTTTGCATCAAATTCATGTGTGTCATACTATGGCTCTTCATCTAAATCTAAAAACAAAATCAATGTTGATCTCTCCATCCAATAGGGCATATAAACTGTCAGCAATAAAGGCATCCCCTTACATCCAACACATGGATTTTACATATCTAGCTTTGGATTTGATACCAAAAATATAAAAAAAATACCATGAGAGATGACAAGTTTAACGAGAGAAAAAAATAAAAAAACAA
Organism: Pinus taeda; assembly: GCA_000404065.3. NCBI lineage: Eukaryota > Viridiplantae > Streptophyta > Pinopsida > Pinales > Pinaceae > Pinus > Pinus taeda. Next base: position 294,113 of record APFE030267374.1, on the reverse strand, counting down.
AACATAAAACATAAACACCATGTTTATATTGGTAAAACCCCAACTTCGGGAAGCCTAGCTAACATAATTCCATTAGTCTCCTTGGCCAAAAGTTGGCCAAGCTAGCTAATTAAGCCTTCACTTCTCACCTCCTTGGCCCATTATAGTATAGTTCCTCCCAACCTTTTAAATGCTCCATTACATGAAATCCATGGGCAGAAAAGTATGGGTAACCAAAAAATCATGGGCCCAAAAACACTACTGTTGACCTAGTCAACTTACCTCTTTCTCCTAGTCAAGTTTACCTAAGAAGAGAAAGGAAAATATATGCAAATGGGGAGATATAGGGGGGAAATACCAGAAGAAGGAGAGTGATAAAGGGATATGCACAGAGAGAGAGAGGGAGTGGGAGGTTGAGGGAGACAATGGACGCTTAGAAAATGAGAGAGAGGGGGAAATGGGAGGGACACATAAGCATAGAGAGAGAAGGATAAGGAGAGAGAGAAGGATGAAGAGGGGGGATGGGATGTAGGGAGAGAGGGGTGGAAAGGAAGTGTTGTAAATATATATATATATAATAATATATATTATATATCTATATCTATATATATCTATATCTATATCTATATTATATAGATATATTATATATTATATATATATATATATATATATAATATATATATATATATATATATTATATATATATATATATATAAATATATATATATATATATATAAGGGGAAGGGAGAGTGATAGAATGAGAAGAGATAGAGAGAGTGAGAGAGAGAAAGGGATAGGGAAAGAGAGAGGAAGTTGGGGGTTAGGGAGAGACAAAGAGAATGGGTTTTAGTGAAGGGGAGAAAGAGCCTAATATAGGGGGGATACATAAGGACTTGGATAGAAGTGGATAAGAAAAAATAAAAGGATGGAAAGGGAGGTAGCGTGAGAGGGGTGAAGGAGGGAGAGATATAGAGAGAAACAGAAACGAAGATGACAAACAGCACGTGCACATTATATTATTAGTTTTAAAATGTTTTTGGAAAGAACACATTTTCCAATTATGTGTTATATGAGGTGGCCACTTTAGTTTTAGGTTCAGATTAAAAGACCTCTTCGTATGGTCTGCACAAATAAAAGATACATCCATTCTTACAACTTATTTGATTTTGTATAAGCTCTACAAGTTCATTGGTAATGGAACTGGACATATTTATAGAAATCTTTGGGTAGATTCTAAATATATATCTTTTCAAAAATAAATTATAAATTTTTATTTTTTATTTAAGTTTTTTGGACATATATCAAATTTACAAAAATCATAGGTCTTTTATTTACAATATAAATTTTGATTGGTTGGATTATTTTGAAATTAGAAAAGAACCCGTATTAGAGTAGATGAATATCATAGAAAATAGGAATATGTTAAGACCGTCATAACAAGACCTAAGGGTCAATCTCATCATTTTAAGGCTTCATTGTGTTTCTTAATTTAAAAAATGCTATATAAAATCAACATTAAGAATTACGAAAAAATAATGATGCATAAGATCCATCTATTATCTACAATCATGCAAATTTGTTTAAAAAAATTCCACCATTTACATACAAAACTTAGGGCATAATGAGAATATATGCAATATGTTTTAGAGAAAGAATGAGATACCAATATTTTAAAAAAACGATTTTTTTATGTTACAACAATTTTTCATAAATACAGGATATATATTCGAGAAGATAATTTGATTGTCTATGTTTCATCCTTTTATACCATGTCCTTAAAAGTTGTGTAAGTACCTCTAATAATTATTTTTAGTAATCATATTCTTGTTTTTGTAGATTTCCATTGCAACTAATGTTTCGTAATTAGGTGGCATTATATTGCACCACCCCATGATGCAATTTGGTTTCCTAATATTGAGTAAATGAATATTTTTAATCAAATAATTAGCTTCTTTTAAAATATAAAATTTACATTTATCTTTTATGAAAAGGAACATGCTTATAAATTTTTTTTTTCACATTTTTGTAATCATCCTTAGTAAATTAGTTGGTGTATACTAGTGCATCTAACCCAGGGAGATTCTAGTTGGAGGTAAGGAAGAGAGATATGGTTTGGGATATTTGGTCCTAACCACATTCTAATAAACTCAAAAGTGAAATAGAGGAAAACATGCTATAGAGGGTTAGACTAGGAAAATTGAACAGAGAAGGTTACCTAGCAAATTGAGTCTTAAGAAAGATAAAATAAAAATGTATAAATGAATGGAGGGATTGAGAGAAATAAAGGAATTTTACCCAAAATACAAAAAGAAACTATAGCCATGTTACACATGCTCAAATTTAGAAGTGTTCCCATCAATAATCTAAAACCAACACCATCATCATAGGGAAACGCTTCTAAGGAAAGCCCCAATTAAGAGTGTAACATGAAACTAACATTAGTGAATGCCATTGAAAATTGAGATGGTGGGCCTTAATTCCCTTCATATCATTACTCACATTAAGGTCAGTACAATCTCCACAATCTCCCAATTGGTACTGGATCATGGCAAGGGCTAACCAGCTTGCCATAGGGCATTAAATGCCCTTGTACATGCATGCTCTATAACAAAATAATACACATCCTTTGGTGGCTACATAAACTAAAAATAAAGGCTGTGTGTTATTTTGTTATAGAGCATGCATGTACCAGGGCATTTAATGCCGTATGGCACGCTGGTTAGCCCTTGCCCTGGATCATAATGTTGGGTGATGTGAGTGCATTGAGAAGGTTCCACGTTGCATAGATGGTGTCAAGATTATATATTATTAAATGATAATTTAATTTCTTACATTTAATACTTTTGCATCAATTTAAAATTAATGAGACTAAAAAATTCCCATTTTACAATTTTATATAAGCACTCACGTGTCATTAAAACCATTATCTGTCTTAGCTAAATTTTATGAATGAGAACGAAAACGTATTTTTTCCAAATTGACATAAGTAAAAAATATGTAAGAGATATATTAAAGTTGTCTTTTATATTTTCTATAGGGATTATTTCTTAGAAGGATAAACAAATATCGTCTCAAGTTTTCCAGAATCCCAAGACAGACAAGATAAGGGATTAACTATTCTAAGACACAACTAATTCAACAATTCAAGAAATAAACGAGAGATGAGAAAGATAATTTGAAAGAGGAACTTATTTTTCCTCGCGTGTAAATCCATCAAAGTTGTCAATATAACTACGAAGTGCTACTAGTTAGCTCCAAAATTTGGTCCTACAAATAAAGAAGACTAGATCAATCTTTTCACATCATAACAACTTCGCCAATCAAAAATATAATGAATAAGAAATTAAGCATTATTGAAATCATCGTAAATCAAACTTCCAAATAGTTATTAGTTAAACATCGTATAAATTAAAATTGAACAATTATATGGAAGGAAGAATAGCCCATCTATATATTATTAAGAAGAAAGAAGTTTACAACCAGATGTCAAAGTTGCAACATAACATCCTCCCTTCCTTAGCTCCAATACTTTCTCTTTCAGCGATGATCTCGATAGCATAACAATACTTTGAATTTTGATCCTCAATGACCAAGCTCCCAATTTATAGATAAATGGAGGTTATATGGTTTTCCAGTTTCTCTCTAGTACAAATTAGGCAAAAGATTTGGGTTAGGTGACGTTTCTTCACGTAAAATGTTTTGAGCTACCTTTAGGTGATTTGGTTGTATAGGAAGAAGTTGAATATGAGGTCAAGGTGATCACATTCCACCATTGAAGAGTTTCCAGTCATGAAAGAGAGTTTCACAATGAGTTAACTCAGGCTTTTGCACTCATCACTGGGTGAGTTTTTGGTAATACGGGCTAGTTAAATAAACATTGTGTTACAATCTAGGGTAACACTAGATGCAGAGTAAGTTACCCACATTATAGCGCATGTTTCTAAGAAAAAAGGGCATGTTACGCTCATAATAAGGTTAAATAAAAAGGGTGAGATTCGACCAAAGGCACAATGATCTCCTATAACTTGATGAGGTTGTATTTTCATTGATAATAGATGCCCCCTAAAGTGTGAGGTTAGAGAAGGAAGTAGTGGTCGAAATAATTTATAAAATAGAAGAGGAGAGAGACTAATCAAAGTGTCAGAATGGAAGGAGGCTTGCAAACAAAAACAAACATGTGTCACATATATATCATGTCCTGATTTGGGCATTACCATGCATAGTGAACAGTGACAAAGCATGTGTGTCGAACAATATACTGTGGATCCATGTAGAAAATCACAGATCATGGTGACAAAAGAGTACACAGTGGATGCATGTCAAATAGAAAGAGATGATCATAGCCACTAGCAAGTACAATGTGGGTATGTCATAGTTTATTCAGTATGATATAACTTGTCTCTAAAAACAAAATGCATAGCTTGGGAGAGGAAAAAAGGTTTAGTGACGCAAGCCTCTTTAGAAGGTCTTCATCGCCATCTTGAAATGGCATAATTATGCACATGTTAATGAATGAATTGATGTATAACATGTGAGGTTTCTTCATATTACTAGTCAATAATGAAAACCATTAATAGGTGTGAGGAGGGCCATCGATAAGGATGATGGTCTCCAAGTTTCCTAGTATAATCTAGTGAATGTGAATGGATGTGTTGTGGTCAAACACTCGTAGAGTCATTCAATTGGGAGTCAATAATGAAAACCCCTTATCAAATGAATGCAAAATTTCCACTGATGAGAGAAAGCTCCAAGGTACTTTGATTTTTCTCAATCCACATACCAAATAATTTGTTGAAGTTGATAAGAAGGGATTTGTCGAAGGAGGGAAATAATCAGTTCCACATCAATCGCCTTGAAACAGTAATAAAGTGATTGATTTTGGAGTGATCCAGAACAACAAAGTGGACTAACTCAGGATGAATGGACACATGAAATATAGAGTGGTTGATAAGGCCAATCGATAGTATGAAATTCATTGAATAGTGAAAGCCATGTCACCAAGGATACTAGGAAACATAGACTCAAAAAACACCTGAAATAGTAGGATAAGAGGATGCAGAGACATATGGGTATTAAGGAAAGATTCATAATATGGTAGGGTTTGAAGAGAATATGAGACTTGGAAAACAATGAAAATTTTGGGCGAGTGTCATGTTCCAGGGATAGACAATAGACAAGTTCCATAAACTTCCAACTCAAATAGATAGAAATGACCATTCTTCTTCCAATTGTTTCCCATTCTTTACGAGTCCCGAAAGGGTAAAATCGACAATATTTTCGTATTTAGAGATTCTGAAGATAGCTTAAAGAATATTGCATGAGGGATCTTTGTCATGGTTGATGACCGAGTATGAAAAATGTATAACAATATACTCAACACAGTTCCTTTTTCATAGTTATTCCATCGACATTGGATAAAGAGAGAAGCCTATGCTCAATAGATGCTCTGCTCATTTTATTATGAGTATGAGGGATAACAAAGTAAGCTTGATATTCTTCGTAATTTTTTATACAAGTGAGATGAAGAAAACTCAGGGTATTTTTTTTCAAATTAGTGAGCGAGAAAAAGATAACAAAAGAATGGCTTGACCTTCTTCGTGGGAATTTTACAAGCCTAAAGAAGTAAACTAAAGGTTTTTTTAGCTTTATGAGAAATAAAAATACTAGAAAAAAATCAAGGACAACATTAGAAGATTAAACATATTGCAAATCACTTGACAATGGAAAAAGTGGAAAAACTACATTAAAATGACAAAACTAGGTGGTCAGGAATATATCGAAGGCTATAAATATGAGTCTGGGATCCTCATTTTCATTATTTATGGTTGTGTTGATGGTGTTGGACCCACCAACATATCAGAGGATCTCCCCGGTAAGAATTCCCAGCTAGACCTCAGACTATTTGGTGTAGGATACCTAGCAGTGCGGTAGTACGGTATCGCCTTGACTGCGATTGCATGCAGAGGTGAGTAAGATGTCCCTATTGGTAGAAAGAGTGTGACATGCACATCAAGTCAAGGAATGTGCATGAATGGGTGTAACACACGTAACGGGGTTATGAATGTGCCCATTGGAAACCGATGACAACACGCAACTTGAAAGGGAACACATGAGAGAGATACATCACAAGATGGAAAGAAGGTTAGCCAACAATCCAAAGTGATGGGTATAACACATGTAATGGGGTTATGAATGTGCCCCTTGGAAACCTATGACAACACACAACTTGAAAGGGAGCACACGAGAGAGATACATCAGAAGATGGAAAGAAGGTTAGCAAATGATCAAAAGTAATGGGTCTAACACACGTAATGGGGTTATGAATGCGCCCCTTGGAAACCTATAACAACATGCAACTTGAAAGGGAACACACGAGAGAGATACATCACAAGATGGAAAGAAGGTTAGCCAACAATCCAAAGTGATGGTTAAACCAACAACACATCTCGATAATATTCATAAAAACATATATAGAAAATTCCACACATACATGCGTAAACAACAAATACATATATCATTAGAGTAACCAAGATAATTGAAATACAATAACAACATATGCATGAAATGTGATGGCTTTGTTATATTAAGAAAGTGAAAGCTCCAATCATACATTCAACTATGACCAACTACTAGTCCTGACAATTGAACATTACGCTCTGTTGTTGTTGATGATGGCGCTCTCTGAGATGTTGCTTCTTTCTTCTTTGCCAAACACTCTATAGCTATGCCGACTAGTACATTGAGCCTGGATAAGTGATAGAAATATCTCCATGGGTCTTCCTCAGGCCAATGACATGCCCCGTGGATCCAAGGAAACCAAACTGTCACATAATGGTCCTTCACCAAGAAATATGGGTCATACAAATTGAAACTTTTGGTGCCAAAGGAGAATATTTTGAACTCTTCCATCTCAACCTCAACATGCTTGAGATTTTGTATCTCATAAAAACCGATTCGCAAAGGAAGTGTGGGCCAAGGTGCTTTCTTCTTCCTGTGCAGTCTTGCTAACAACCTAGTAGAGATGTGATATGACACCTCTTGCATGACGATCTTGTCCATGGAAAACTTTAGTAAAACATGCGGAGCCTTCTCTACATTGTACATCCTTATGAAGGTGACAAGGGGTTAGGCATACCAATCTGCTATTTGAATCAATGCCTCCATCGCTGCTTGCGACATGCAAGGTGGATCCTACTCAAATATCATTTTGTACACCATGGTGACAAAGTGGTCTGACAACTATGTGATAACTCCACAGAAGCTACATTCGAAGAATAATCTGCAATAAGAGTGCATAGAGGTTTCTAAAGGTGTCCATGCCCAAATCAAGTTTGGGAATTGCTAACGGGCATAAACTAAATCAAATATGTATGCAAACATGTATATCTCCACTTCTTGACTCTTGGGCAGATGTCGAGCTTCTATCACTTGTTCCTTCAACATGAGGGTCAACATCTCGGACTAGTTGCAAGGTCTTCCTTCACTGGCCAATTGGTCCAACACAATCACCCAACTCTACGGGAAGGTTTTTGTGCTCTCTTGGTCGTACAAGCAGCATGCAAAGATGACAAAGTACTGATATGGCTTCCGCAATATCTTCTTCTTGTAAACCTAGTTGGGTGTTGTCCTAAACTTGGCTGGTTCTTTCTTCTAGCTCTTCAAGATATCTCTTGAGTTTTCACTATTGTTGGGTTTTCTGAAGGGTTTCTCCATTGCGATCACCGACTGTGGCAAGTGACACATCTGCTGAAAGTCCTTCACCCTGATGCTAGCAAGCTTTGCCCCCCTGACACTACTCAACACCATTGTCTTATGATTGGTGTGCGAGACAATCTAGTGGATCATGTCCACAAATGGAAATGCGGGATACCTACATGCAATCCGGTACAAGACAGACTTATGGATATTGAAATAGACCCTGTGGTCTTCCATATCTTCTTCAAATGTGCCTAAGAATGTGTCATTGATTTCCTACCATTTCATCTTGATGTTCTTGTCTATGAACAACTTGGTGTCTTCGTAAATGGGCAAGCTCATAGACACTTGTTCAATTGCATCTCCAGTTGCACTTCCAATGGTGTCCTTTGACCCTACTCTCTTAGAGGCCATTGTACCTATACTACTGAGAGATGGATGAACACTTGCGATACTTGGAGAATCATTCATGGAAAGAAATCTATTAGTTGAAAACCAAAACAAATTTGAGGACTGACATGCAACATACTTGGGTGACTGACCGTGAAGATTGCACAATTTTCACCAGGAGGCTAGGAGACTTACTGCCAAAACCATGCAAGGCATAGTACAAGTTGTTAGGAGGGTGACTAACTACTAAAAATATGCAATGCATAGCCTAGTCTAGCCTTTTGAGGACTAAAACTGTCCAATGCACAGTTTTAGTCAGCAATAACATCCAAACCCACAAACTGCATTGCGCAATTTCTGGGGCCAGTGGGGCAATGCCTCCTAGAATTGCGCAATGCAAGCCTGGAGGTTAGTGCTAGCTAGATTTGTGCATTTTTTGGCAGGAAGGAAGCGCCTTGACTCTAAAAAATGCCCATTGTTATCCGAGCAAGGTAAGGTCTAGGCCAAGGCAACCCAAACCCATCGACGGGTGATTGAAAACATGAAAAGGTTTGAATGCATGGCAAGACTAAGTGTAAGAAAGAGTGAATGATCATGCATGCAAACAGTGAGTGCAAGATTTAGAAAATTGGAAAGCAACCATGCATGTGAAGTGAGTCACCGCAACGACAACCGTCCATGCAGAAACAATGTTGTGCATGTGACAGCAATGATACGCAATGAAAAACTTAAAACATTAGTACTACAAGCTAACATGCATCAAAACGACAACAAGAATTCATTGAAACCATGTAGACAACATTCATACAAAGTGAAATACAAAAAGCAATAGAAAAGCAACAAATGACATGAAAAGCAAACTTACCCATAAAAAGTTGAGCTGAATGTGCCGAAGGCTCCTAGATGCGAAGTGGGATGTCAGAGCTCCGAGATCGATGTGAGGAATGAGCTCTAGAGTGTCAAATAAATAAGTTTTGATAAGGGTGAGGCTTATGACGTGCATGCCACAAATCTAGGAAAAAGAAACACTTAGAGGAAAGTTTCTAAAATGATCTTTGCATGTAACCTCCAACTCCTAAAAATAGATCCCTAAAAGCTAGGGATTCTTACTGAATTTTTGTTTTTTTGGGAAAAAGCAGCCCATGCATGCAAATTAGGATTGCTTAGTTCTAGGTGAACCAGTCATCCTGAAAGCACATGAAATAGTATACAAGTCTGAGGATGAAATTTGTGTAGTTTCTGGGCTGAGCAAGACTGCTTGTCCCTCATTCATTCCGTAATTTTTGGATTGAAGCCCTCGCTGTCAGACATAACTGTGTAATTTCTGAGTTGAAGCCCAGTGCTAAGCTAGATTGTGTAGTTTTTAGAGTGAAGGTTGCCAGGCTGGATTGCACATTTTTTGAGCCCAACAAGCAGCCCAATAAGATTGTGAAATTTCTAGAGGGAAGGCTGGTTCCCCTTTAGAATTGCACAATTTTCAGGGGGAGCATCTTAGCCAGAAAAATGCCTTAGTCTGGAATGACAGCCTATGGTGGGAGACAAACAAGATGACATGCACAGGCTGGCAGGGCACTGAAACTCAGTTGAAGCCTATCTACTTACTCAGTGAAAGACTTGTTGCTAAGCATGGTAGGTAGGGACGCTCCAAAATGAAGCTAAGGAAAAATTTTGGAGGGTGGTTGTAGCCGCTACAACACTTGGTGACACACTGGTAGAACTCTAGCTCTTTGAATGGACCATGTTTCATGAAAAGCAAGTCTAAATCCTCCGAAAGTATTGTTCAATTCTCTGATCATCCTAGTTTCCACACTAGCTTGATTGAAAGATGCAGCACCTACCATGCTTTTGGTTGGTCAGCACACATTCCAATCCAAATCAATGCAGTTGTTTTGATTATGGTGAGGGGTATATTGGTGCACAAGAAATATGATAGTCAAAGTTTAACTTTCATCTTTGGTGTTGCTCTGATGCTAACAGGCCTCGATAGTACCCCGACGAAGTCATGCGGGAACATAAGCATTGCTCCACTTCTAGTGAGCTTGGTCAGTACCCCAGTGGAGTTACTTGCATCACCTCTCTATGCAGGAAGCCTTTCTCTCCTTTCTTCTTACTCATTTTCATTTTTTTTAACTTTTTTCATACTTTATTTTTTCATTTTTCATTTTTCATAATTGTGCATAGTACTTATTCATTTCAGAGGCAGAAGAGGGATCCCGAATTATTGAGAGAAGAAGAAGTTGTTCCTTCAGAGGAGTATTTTGTGTATACTTCTGTCATACTTGTTAAGTTTTTCCCCCTCGCCTTACTCTACTTGACTGAGTTGACAAGGTTAAGCCAAAAAAACCAGTTAAAGTAGGTGATACTAGTTAGCATGCAAGCATTGTGTTTTAATCAAGGTTCACTTTGAACAGAACATATTTTCCATTGGTGTAACATGACCTGAAGACAACAAGTCCATCATATAGAGACAAGACAATAGATAACCAAGTATTGATAACTATGCAAGACCTCTTCTAATTTACCCTTCTTTTTTCAAGAGTCACGCACAATTCCATGCGAAACTAACCTATGAACGTAAACAAGCAAACAAGCACTCAAATCAAGAAGAGAACATGCATCCAAGAAAACAAGTCATAAAGAAAACACTACTCCTACTCCTAAGCTAAGGGTGCATGGGTCTACTCACGTGAAGTGATATTTCCAATGCAACCACCGATGCATTGGTCGACCCATGTTGGTGAAGGCATGGTTCGCGAACAACACAGTAGTGCGAAACAGTGAACATGAAAGATATAAAAATGAAGACAAACACACTCCAAGTTTAAATGCATCCACAGAAAAGAAGTGAGTGAAATACCATGACATGTAATTTGTGGACTTTCCATGGTGTTGTGCTACATTGCATGTAGATGTTAAGCATATAACAATGTAAACTTTGAAACGGGAACTATAAACTCAAAACAGGAACTCTGGGAAAAAAACCCCGAAAAACATCAAAAACAATGCTAAAGACAAAAAGTGTTGATGCTGGAATAACACCTTTTTTTCTTGGGTAAATTTTCAACATGTTTTAAAAATGGCGGTGAAAACCAATTTTTTGCCTAAAAATTATCCAAAAAACACCCTCAAAACGAATAGTGTTAATTCTGGAAGAACATTTTTTTTTTTCAAAAGTAAAATTTCAACATTTCTAAATAATGGCGTAAAATATTTTATCATGACCCCGAAAAACATTAAATTTAA
>APFE030267374.1:269157-281422 GCA_000404065.3 Pinus taeda | reverse complement strand
ATTTTTCATTTTTGTCTTTTTTATATATGTTTTTTAGAGACAATTATTTCATGTGGATTGAAAATTTAATTAACGATATATAAATATGTAGAATATAAAAAATGCAAAATATCGACCTTCTTTTTTAAATATGCAAAACAATAAAAACTTAACTACCAAAAAAATAAAAAATAAAAAATAAAAACAAGATAATATGTAGAAGAAGACCACTTCCAAAATGATTAAATTTAAAAAATAATTATTTACATTTCATACAATAAAAAAATTTAAAGTCAAAAAATAGGTCTTTTAGAAAAAGGGTCTAATGCAGAATAACCACTTTCTTAAATCAGCATGAAAATCACTACCATTCTAAAACGCAATGTACATAAAAAAATTAAAGTGCCAAAAAGCATGCTCTAAAAAAAACATGTGTGTTCTCCATCACCCCTTTTCAAAATCGGGTCACTTTTTTGCTATCTTTACAAAACAGGTAATAGTATCAGTTCCCGTTTCAGAGTTTACATTGTTATATGCATTGTCTTTACTGTGCCATGTAAGCGAACATGAGAAGCATAAACGACTTGCGCCACCCAAGTGTGCTTGCTGTGTAATATTCCTCCAATGCATGAGTGAAATTTCATGTAGTTCAAGTGGAGGAAGCGAAATTTGTGTGTTGGATTGATCTTCAATGCATATAGATGAGTTATGAGAGCCTTGGGTGTTTCAAAAATTTCTTGACTAGAGGTGAAACAAACCTCAGGACAACGAGGGCCTAACATAAACATCAACTTGGGCGGAAGTGCTTCGACACTCTATGGGGTTTCGACTTCGTCGATAGATAGATCATCATAAACAGATGGATTTGAAATATCAGTAATGATAGAATCAACATCGTGATCGAATACGGGAATAAATGGATCATGCCAACCACAATTAGAAACATTAATGATTTCAACAACATCATCATGTTAGATCAATCAATCAAAGGGGTAGATGACAAGAAAGAATGTTCACCCTTTGCGTTTCCGGAAAAGGCAGATGAAAGATCAAGTGGATTTTCAATGAATAATTTTTCCTCTCTATTGTCAAATTGTGGATTGACATTGGGTGTTTCCTGACACAAGTGAAATTAGAAATAGCAGAATCACCATAGGTATCAGGACAAAGTGGAGGTGGCACAGACAAAACGAGATCATCCTTTGTCGTGGGTTGATGTTCAAGTTCTTAGTCATACTCATCATGAATGACTGCGCAGGTTGGTTGTGCAACACCAACTCCATTGATGGCTTGATCCTCGTTAAGAATAGGTGTAGATTCCAGAATGTAAGAACAAAAGATAGTGTAATTCAGAGGATCAACAAAACATGAAGATAGAGGTTGAGATACCAAATGAATATGACAACCCATGGGCTTCGCAACCAAATCTATGTGAAAATTGAGAGAATTGATTCTGGGATGATATGACAATTGAACAGACTTCCGTGCATGTTCTCCCACATCAGTTTGTGGTGGTGGAGTTGTTTGATGAAGGGAAGGCGAGTAGTCACCTGTGACAGTGACTGTGTCTGCTTGTGATTACACAGCCCCATCACCAAAGTATGCTGAGTGGGGTTTGAACTTCAAATTTGTCTTCGTATAGAGTGATTTGTGAAGACAATATTCAAATTTGTCCCAAAGATATTAGAATTCCATCTAGTTTTTTGGAGCTTCAAACTATAATACACAGAAGCGCTGCCAAAAATCCATAGGTGATTCATGTAGATTCTTTCGTTGTTTCAACAGTTTTTTGTCAAGAGGTTAAGGATCAAAATGATGGAAAGTAGATTCAACTAGATCACAAAAGTGGTCAAGTGAGTGCACACAACCATGAGGCAGGTTATTGCACCATTGTTGTGGGGATTCACGAAGTATGTGTGAAAGAAGCAAGATGACCTCCTCTTCATAGAACTCATCTGCATGCTCAAGGAATGCAAGGAAACCTTGTAAGTACTCAAGCCAGGCCACTTCACCTTCACCATCATACATGAATTCAGACAAGAGATCAAAAAAATCTCTCGCGATGTTGAGAGGTTCATAATTAGACACACGTCATGGAGGGATGAGCCTAATAGTCTCCATGATAGATATGCAAAGATTCAAAACAGGATGTGAGGACTCATCTTGTCATCTATCCCTCCTTCTAGTGCCCTAAATTTTGACAGTGTTGGACCCACCAACATGTTAGGGGATCTCTTCGGTAAGAAGTCCTAACTAGACCTCAAATCGTTTGGTGTAGGAGTCCCAGAAGTGGGGTAGTATGTTATCGCCTTGACCATGGTTACATGTAGAGGTGAGTAATATGTCCTTATTTGTAGCAAAGGGTATGACATGCACAACAAGTCAAGGAAGGTGCATGAATGGGTCTAACACATGTAACTGAGGTATGAGTGGGCTCCTTGGAAACCTGCGATAGCACGAAGCTTGGAAGGGAACACATGAGAGAGATACATCACAAGCTGGAAAGAAGGTTAGCCAATAATCCAAAGTGATGGTTAAACCAACAACACATCTCGATAAGATTCATACAAACATATGTATAAAAGTCGATACATACATGCGTAAACAACAAATATATGTATCATTAAAATAACCAAGATAGCTAAAATACAATAACAACATATGCATGAAATGTGTTGGCTCTGCTATATTAAGAAAGTGAAAGCTCCAATCACACATACAACTATAACCAACCACTAGTCCCAACAATGGAATGTTGCAGTCACTATCACTTGCTCCTCCGAAGATATATACTAGCTCTGCACTGTGGAGAAGCCAAGGTTGGTTACAATATACTCCAAGCTTTCTCTAAGATACACCTATATGAAGTTTGGCTCCCAAAAGACTCTTCAATGAGTTATGAGGTTCTATAAATAGAAAAGGGTGGGGTGACCACTGACAATCCCCTTTGTGACTCTTTACCTACCCTCATGACTCTTCAACTACTACATGATTGTTACATTCTACTATCGACACTTGGTCTTTCACTTTTACAAGATGTTACATTACAATCTGCAGATGTACCCATGTGAGACAAGGTAGGCTTGAGAAAGTCATGCAAGCTATCACTAAGATTCAGACAACTGTGGGAAGACCAACTTTTTGACATCCTTGTGATGATCGACGGTGGTGAACTGATGCCAAACTTGGTAGTTTGTGATGGTGTCTGTGTACTCAATGGTGACATCCTTCTGAAAGTGAACTCTTGCCTCTGTTGCATCCAGGTACACTGATTTTCCACCTCTACCCAAATCATTTGATAACATGGGCATCATAGTCATGAGTGCAGCTGGACCAACAACATAGTGATGCATAATGTATGCGTTGATCTCCAAGTTTGTGTTGGTGGCTACATGCATCAACTCATGAAAGTACATGTCAAGCTCCAGTCGAAATTAGTTGTTTTTCATCGCCTCGGTGGGTGTGCCAATGGATGGGATTGCTTGCATGTGCACAATGACATCCATGCTTCTGAACACATGTGCATGTGAAGCCTGCAAATTGGTGATGAGTTGCAGGAATTCCTCATAGTTCCAGATCTGACTTCGAATGTGTGCCTTCAGCTCTACCACCTTGGGATTCATCATCTTTGGCAAGTTACATGGGGCTCCTTTGTACCTCATTGTCCATGTTTGCATGCGATCAACATCAGTATGCATATTTGATAAGGTACATGCTCTCCTAGCATAATGCTATTGCCAACTAATGAGATGGACAACTTACTTATGCATGGTGATGAATCTGGAATAAAACATCCGTATAACTACCTCAGGGGATGATACTTCATCTAGTATAACTCTCTTCAACTCTCTATGGCAAATGATGTAACCTATTCTCCTCCTTTATTGGCCACTTGTAACTCCTTAGCCATGCGCTCGTTCTCAGCTATCAAGAATTGAACACTCGAGCTCGTGGATTTGGCATATGCTCTAGTAGCATCGGCCAATGCTACTGAATGCTTGCGCAAATCGGATACGATCACTTGTTCTTCAAACTGCGTAGGAGACATGTGAACATTTGGAGTAGGCACTCAACGTGACTGGACAACTCTGTGTTGCGACTAGCTGAAAGATATGGTGTGCATCTCTGCCTCCGGATTTTCTTCAAGGATCTATGTGTCTCCTTGATTGCTTGGGACTTGCTCTGCTTCCAAATGTGGTGAAGCCGGTGGGGTGACCTCTTAGTTTTGAGGCATGAGGTCAATATCTTGATCTGACTCTAGTTGGACCATATCCGTGTCCATCTACTCTAGCATATGTTCAATCTCTTGAGCTAAGTCTTGCTCCTATGACTGCTCACCCTGTTTGCTCTTTGTCAGCTTCTCAGGTGAGTTTATAACCTGTATGGGCACAGTTTCATCAATTTTTACATATTGTGCCTCCTGTTGTATCTGTCTCTATTTCACTTCCTTCTCTCTTCTACGTAGATCTTTTTCTTCCAGGAGTTTCTGCTTCAACTCTTGCAACTCCTTTTCTATTTCCTCCATCTCGCGTTTCTCTCTTAGCCTTTGCTTGATCCTCTTGTTGCCCTATTGCATCTTAGCCTCAATCTCCAAAGCTACTTTCAACACAAGTGGATATGCTTTGAACTTGTAGCTTTACTCTACCTTTGCACTATCAACAACCTTTCTTTTGCCTTTGTCACACACAAGTACATTACCATCTGCTGCTGTTGATGATGGTGCTCTCTGAGATGTTACTTCTTTCTATTTTTCCAACCACTTTACAGCTATTTCGACTAGTTCATTGAGCCTAGAGAAGTGATATAAATATCTCCATGGGTATTCCTCAAGACAATGTCATGCCCCATGGATCCAAGGAAACCACACTCTCACACAGTGGTCCTTCACGAAGAAATGCGAGTCATAGAGATTGAAACTTCTAGTGCCGAAGGTGAATCTTTTGAACTCCTCTGTCTCGGCCTCAACATGCTTGAGATTCTGTATCTCATACAACCCAATTCACAAAGGAATATCAGGCCAAGGTGGATTCTTCTTCCTGTGCAATCTTGTTGACAACCCCGTCGAGGTGTGATATGACACCTCTTGCATGACGAGCTTGTCCATGGAAAACTTTGGTAAAACATGTGGAGCCTTGTCCGTGTTGTACATCTGTATGAAGGTGCCAAAGGGTGAGGCATACAAATCTGCTATGTCGATCAATGCCTCGATTGTTGCCTGCAACATGCAAGGTGGATCCTGCTCAAATATTATTTTATACACTGGGGTGACAAAGTGGTCTGAAAATTGTGTGATAGCTCCATGGAAGTTGCATTCTGAGAACAATTTGGAATAAGTGTGCATAGAGGTTTATGAAGGTGTCTATGCCCAACTCGAGCCTCGGAACTGTTGACGGGCACAGAATGCAACACGTATGTATGCAAACATGTATATCTCCACATGCTGATCCTTGGGCAGATGTCAGGCTTCTGTCACATGTTCCTTCAACCTGAAAGTGAACATGTCGGACCAGTTGCATGCAAGGTGTTCCTTCACTAGCTAGTTGGTCTAACACAATCACCCAACTCTGCGGGAAGGTTTTTTTTCTCTCTTGTACGTACAAGTAGCATGCTAATATCACCAATTACTACTATGCCTTCCACAGTATCTTCGTCTTGTAAACTTGGCTGGGTGTTGTCCCGAACTTGGTTGGGTATTTTTCCCAGCTCTTCAAGACATCTCTTGAGTTTGCACTAGAGCTAGGTCTATTGAAGGGTTTCTCCATTGTAGTGAAAATCCTTTGCCCTAAAGCTAGCAAGCTTTGTCATGCTAAAGCTACTCAACACCATTGTCTAAGGATCGGTGTGTGAGAAAATCTAGTGGATCATGTCCACGCATGGAAACGTGAGATACCTACATGCAATCTTGTACAAGCCAGACTTATGGATGTTGACATAGACCCTGCGGTCTTCCATATCTTCCTCAAATGTGCTTGAGAATGTGTCATTGATGTCCTACCATTTCATCTTGATGTCCTTGTCTATGAACAACTTGGTGTCTTCGTAAATGGGCAAGCTCATAAACACTTGTTCAATTGCATCTCCAGTTGCACTTCCAATGGTGTCCTTTGACGCTGCTCTCTTGGAGGCCATTGTACCTGTACTACTGAGAGATGAATGAACACCTACGATGCCTAGAGACATGGCAACACTCATGGCAAGAAATATGTCAGTTGAAAACCAAAACAAATTTGAGGACTGACATGCAACATACCTGGGTGACTCACAGTGAAGATTATGCAATTTTCACTAAGAGGTTGGGAGACTAGCTACAAAAACTGCGCAAGGCATAGTCCGAGCTGTGAGGAGGTTGACTGACTACTGAAACTATGCAACACATAAGCCAGCCTCACTTGTTGAGGACTGAAACTGTGCAATGCACAGTTTCTGTCAGCAATGACATACAAACCCACAAACTGCATTGACAATTGCTAGGGTGAGCAGGGCACTGCC
Source organism: Pinus taeda (assembly GCA_000404065.3). Taxonomy (NCBI): domain Eukaryota; kingdom Viridiplantae; phylum Streptophyta; class Pinopsida; order Pinales; family Pinaceae; genus Pinus; species Pinus taeda. Next base: position 274,954 of record APFE030267374.1, on the reverse strand, counting down.
TCCCAAAATTGTGCAATGAAATCTTGGAGGTTAGTGCTGGCCAGATTTGAGAATTTTTTGGGAAGAAGGTAGAGATTTCACTCTCAGAAATGCACATTGTTGTCTGGGCAAAGAAAGGTCCATGCCAAGATAGCCTAGACCCACCAACGGGCAACTGAAAACCTAAAAAGGTTTGAATGCATGGCAAGAATGAGTGTAAGCAAGAGTGAATGATCATGCATGAAAAAAATGTGTGCAAGATTCAGAAAATGGGAAAGTAAGCATGTGTGTGAAGCGAGTCGCCACAATGGTCACCACCAGTGCAAAAAAAATGTCGTGCATGTGACAACAGAGAGACACAATGAAAAACTTAAAAGAACACTTCTACAAGCTAACATGCATCAAAACGACAGAAAGCATTCTTTGAAACCAAGCATACAACATTCATACAAAGAGAAATACAAAAAGCAATAGAAAAGAAGCAAATGACATGAAAAGCAAACTTACTTGAAAAAATTTGAGTTGAATGTACCAAAGACTCCTAGATGTGATGTGGGATGTCAGAGTTCCAAGATCAATATGAGGAATGAGCTTTGCAGTGTCGAATAAATATGTTTTGATAAGGTTGAGGCTTATGACACACATGTCACAAATCTAGGAAAAAGTGACACTTGGAGGGAAGTTTCTGAAATGATCTTTGCATGTAACCTCCAGTTGCTAAAAATAGATCCCTAAAATCTAAGGATGCTTTTTGTATTTTTTTCTTTTTTCTTTTTCAGGAAAAGAAGCCCATGCATGAAAATCAATATTTCTCAGTTCTAGGGTGGAACTGGTCATCTTGAAAGCACATGCAACAATTTGCAAGCTCAAGGATGAAATTTTTGCAGTTTCTAGGCTGAGCAAGACTTGTTGTCCCTCATGCATTGTGCAATTTGTAGACTAAAGCCCTCACTATCAGTCATAATTGCCCAATTTTTTAGTTAAAACCTAGTGTTGAGATGGATTGTGAAGTTTTCAAAGGGAAGACTACCTTGCTGGATTGCGCATTTTTGAAGCCCAGTAGGTTTGTGCAATTTTTGGAGGGAAGGTTGGTTCCCCTCCAAAATTGCACAATTTTTCGGGGAAGCATCTTAGCTAGAATGCCTAAGTCTGGAATGACAACCTGTGGTGGGAGACAAACAAGCTAACATGCACAGGTTGGCAAGCCACTGAAACTTAGATGAATCCTATGTACTTAGTTAGTGCAATGCATTCTGCTAAGTATGGCAGGGTAGGCTCCAAAACAAAGCTAAGGAAAATTTTTTGAGGGTGGCTGTAGCCGCTACAACAAGTTGCACAACTATTTGGAAGTGAAAAAGGAACATAATTTTTGAAGCAGTTATCACACAATTAGGGTGACTATTTCCAATTCCATTAGTTCTATGTAAGAGATTGAACCCCACACTCTTCATTATTGCTTCTTCTTCTTCTTCTTCTTCTTCTTCTTCTTTTTTTTCTTTTTTCAGTTTTCTCTACAGGTTTTAAGTTCTCAAGAAATCCTGAGATGATCGAGAAGGGTAACGTGATTTCCTAGGAAAAATGATGCATTATAACATGATTTCTAAAAGGGGGAACCATGTTATAACATATTGATAGCCAATGTGAACATACATTATAACAACAGAGTTTGTCAAAAATAACTTTTTACGCATTTTAGGTTTACCACGCTATATGGAAACTAATACAAAGATTTTTTGGTGTAGGTTAGCTTTGTAAATATGAAAACATGGAGGGAAAGAGAAAATTAGCAAGACAAACACAAAATGCTAAATGATTTTTCATGCTTAACAACATTGAGAAGATTGTTGGGTGTGGAGTCTGATTATATTGTTTATTTAGAGGTATCACTGTATTGGACCCGAGTTGATGCCCTTTTTTTCGCCACTAGGGGGGTATGGGGGGATGAAATTTTTTTTTATGAGCCCTCCCCTTATAGGGGTTCAGGGGAAATGCCCTTGAAGCTAAAAATAGATGTAAATTTTCCTTGTAAAATATTGTAATTTCATAGTCGATCTGAGTTGTTCATTAGGCAGATGATCTGATAGTAGAAGTTATGTTTAATTTAAGGCTTTTTTTCCCTAGAAGGAAATCCCTCGCTATATATGAGGGAATTGTATTGTGGCTATGATGTAGATGTGCATTCTGAGCAAGAAAGAGAGAGGATATTGTGTGAGAGCGAAGAGGAAATTAGAACAAATTTGCAGTAGGTTCTATCTCTTCATTTTGTTGGATAATATAAAGGAAGGACTAGCTATTTCTTCATGGACGTAGCCCAAATTGGGTGAACCATGTATATCTATGTCTCTCTTGTTTTATATGTTTTTTGTGTTTATATTTCAGAAATATTTTGTGTTTCATTTCTCTGTAATATATAATTTTCTAATAACTAGTATAAGAGCCGAAGGTCTATTTAGTTGATAAAATTGCTGAAGAGAAGGGTTACTCATTCGAGTGGGAGCAATGGTGGAAGATGGTAGGTTTAGGGTCCAAAAATTTAACAACCAAAAATACCAGCCATGGAAGATGCAGATGGAAGATTATCTGTATCAAAAAGATCTATAACTACCGTTGAGCACAAAGAAAAAGAAGTCAACAACTATGATAGACACAAAATGGGATATACTCAAAAGAAAGGTACTTGGAACAATACAGTTGTGCCTAGTAGCATTGGTATCCTTTAATATTTCAAAGGAAAGGACAACAAAAGCTTTAATGTCAACATTGGAGAAATTATATGAAAAACCCTCGATCTCAAATATTGTATGTCTTATGAAACAATTTTTTAATATGAAAATGTCAAAAGGTGGATCTATTGCTGGTCATTCAAATGAATTTAATACAGTTACCAGTGAGTTAAGTTCTGTAGGGGTAACTTTTGATGATGAAATTTAGGTCTCTGTTATTTCTATGCTCATTGCCAAAAAGTTGGAATGGTTTAGTTATGGCTATTAGTAACTTTGTCTCTGGATCTAGTAATTTAAAGTTTGATGATGTTGTCGGTGCAATCCTTAGCGAGGAGATAAGATGGAAAATCTCCTACGAGACATCAAGTAATGATTTGACTGCAAAGACTAGGGGGAAGAAAAATGGAAAGATCCCAGGATATTGCAGTAAGTCAATGAAAGGCAGATCCGAGTCCATATCGGGGATAGTGTTCTAGAAATGTGGGAAGAAAGGACACCTAAAGAAAGATTGTAAGCCTCGAAAGGGAAAAGAAGGAGGCGTGTAGCAAGAAAACAATCATGAAGTGAATATGACAAGTGATGTGTTGCAAGATTCTTTGATTCTTTCTTTAGAAAATATTATTGATGCATGGGTGGTAGATTCAGGAGCCTCATTTCATGCCATGCCTGATAGGAAACATTTTCATGATTATGTTCAAGGACATTTTGAACAGGTTCATTTGGGTGATGATAAACCCTGTAAAATCATTGGAATGGGTAAAGTTTTCATAAAAACATAGAATGGAAACCAATGGCTATTGAAGGAGGCAAGGCATGTTCCAAAATTGAAGAAAAATCTAATTTCAACAAGGCAGTTGGGAGCTGAAGGTTGTGTAACTACTTTTACATATAAAACTTGGAAGGTCACTAAAGGAGCCCTGGTAATAGTAAAAGTAGAAAAGGTTGGTACATTGTATTTATGCAATGGTATTTCTAATTCTGTTAATTCTTTAACCTCTACAGGAGCTGATGCAACATTGTGGCATCATATGCTCGAGCACATGAGTGAGCATTAGGGGAATTTTGAGGTCTAAAATGGGCATCCTAAGAAAAATGTACAACCAAAATAAACTTTATAAGGACCAATAGGATTCAAGATGATGATATCAACCATGGGGAATGATTCACCATTTTTTGAGTAGAAAAGCAAAAAGATTAAAAAATAATAAAATAACAAAACTACTTTTTCAACTCGTATTTTCAATTTATCTCCCTAAGGTTTTACTCAAATTTCGAGCAGGAGTACTCGTTGGATGAAAAATTTAGTTACTCATCCAAGGAGTAGCCACCCTTTGTACTTTCGATGGATCTTGCTACATGAAAAATGAGAAATACATGAAAAAAAGTGATTGCAATCACGTTTTTCATGTATTCCTCATTTTTCATGTAGCAGGGTCCATCAAAAGTATGGAACATGGTTACTCCTTGGATGAGGAATAAAATTATGCATCCAATGAGTATTTTTGCTCAAATTTTAAATAAAGCCATAGGGAGATAAGTTGAAAAAATAGTTTTTTCTTTTCTCCCTCTAAAATTTGATGATGTAATCTAATCTTATTATATTTTTTCCACTATTATTTTATAATTTCCTTAGGAGGCCCATTTTAGACCTCAAAATTCCCCTAATGAAGGGGATGAATATTCTTCACTCAAGAAATTTGTTTCCAGGTTTGAAGCATGTTGATTTGGAATTCTGTGAGAATTGTGTTTATGGAAAATAGAAGAGAGTCAGATTCCTCTGAGTTGGGAAAGAAAAGACACGCAAAAAATTAGATCTTGTTCATACATATGTATGGGGACCTTCTCAGCTATCATTTCTCGGTGGATCTCATTATTATGTTACTTTTATTGATGATGCAACCAGAAAAACCTGGATTTATTGTATTCTAAATAAATCTAATGTATTTGATAATTTTAAGAAATGGAAAGCTTTGGTTGAAAATGAGACAGGAAAAAGGTTCAAGTGTCTCAGACCAGACAATGGAGGTGAATATTACAACAAAGAGTTTGATAAGTATTGTTCAAAGCATGGAATTCACAGAGGGAAGACAATTCCAAGAACACCACAAGAAAATGGTGTGTCAAAAATGATGAACAGGACAATCATGGAGTGTGAAAGGTGCATGATATTGCATGTAGGATTGCCTTTACAATTTTGGGCAGATGTTGTATATATTGTTTTTTATCTAATCAACAGAGGGCCTTCAAGTTCCTTGGATGGAGGTATTCCAGAGGAGGCATGGACAGGTAAAAAGGTAAACTACTCATTTTTAAATACTTTTTGTTTGTGAAGCCTTTGTCCACATTAATAAAGAAAATAGAACAAAGCTTGAGGCAAAATCAAAGAAATGTACCTTTAATGCATATGGTGTTAATGATTTTGGTTATCACTTATATGACTATGAAAATCACAAAATTATTATGAGCATAGATGTCATATTCAATGAAAAGGTTTTGTATAAGGATCAGATGCAGGAAAAGAAACATGAAAAGAAAACAGAGAATACACAGTGCTTGATGAGATCACATAAAAAATAAAGGTGCATGAAAATCATAATGATCAACAACAAGAACAACAAAAACAAACACAACAGCAACAACAGGGAAAATTTTAAGAACCCCCACCTAAATTTACATGTATAATAAATGGGCAAATCTCCATGGTATATAGGAAAAATGGAAGGCGATTTAATCAATAATATGATATGTATATATAATTTTTTGGCGAATCTCTCACTAGGCATGGAGAATATTTTACTCAATTATAAAATCTTGTGTTTATTGAATACACAAATGAAATCATTGCATTTCTTTAAAATATCTTTTGAAATCAAAATTACCGAAATTACATATCGATAATCTAGTGGGTGTAAGATAAAATTCACCCGTGCCATTCACAGAAAGCATGAGAAAAAACCTAATACTATATATAAACCAAGAAAAATTCAAATTCATCACTTCTAGGGACCTCATAACCACCCTGCCAATACACAAGTATGTTCCTATTTGCAATTAGAAAAGTTACCCAAATTACAATCTGTTTACTCCACTTCTAG
>APFE030267374.1:243308-268982 GCA_000404065.3 Pinus taeda | reverse complement strand
GTTTAACATACATTAAATTACAACATCCATTTTTACTCTTGATTGACCAAGCCCCGAGAGGGATCAAATATTTTTTCACTCTATGCTAGTTTGCATATCAGTATATTTGATACCTCTCGGGGGTTAGTAGATCCAGAGTAAACATGGATCTATGCTTGTTTAATTCCCCATTTAAATAGGCTACATTCCAGGTGAATACCATGGGTCAATACCATGTGCCACATGGGTCAATACCATGTGCCATTTTTATTTTTATTAATACTAATATTAGGGTTAATAATGTTTTTTCTGCATGGTATTAATAACAATCTAGTCCATGGTATTTGTCCCATAGTATTTTGCCCATGGGTTTCACCTAAATATAATACATTTTTTGAGTGTTCGTAAATATAAGGTGACTTATGGAGTAAATATAAAAAAATGTTTTATTTGTTTACCATACCTCTCGTTTATTTATATTTTTATTAATTTACCATACCTCTTTTACAAATATGGTATTTGGCCCAAAGGATTCACTTAAATAAAAACCTCTTTCTTGAGCCTTCATAAATAGAACGAGGGTTATGGACTAAATATAAAAAGAGGTTTTATTTATTTACCATGCGTCTAGTTTATTTATATTTTTATTTATTTACCATACCTTTTGAGTAAGTATAAAAGACGTTTTATTTATTTACCATACCTCCACTTTACTTATATTTTTATTTGTTTACACCCTTGCATGTATATAAGGTTACTTATGGAGTAAATATAAAAAAATGCTATATTTATTTACCATACCTCTCATTTATTTATATTTTTATTAATTATGCTTTATTTATTTACCATACCTCTCATTTATTTATATTTTTATTAATTTACCATACCTCTTTTATAAATATGGTATTTGGGCCTTTGGCCCATAGGATTCACTTAAATAAAACCTATTCTTGAAAATGGGCGAATGGATTCACTTAAATAAAACCTATTCTTGAAAATGGGCGAATGGAAGGTTGTAACTCCTAATTTCAAGGGCTAAATTTACCTTTTTTACCCTCTCCCTTAAAATAAGGTGGGCTATTTGAGGTGATTTGTAAAAATGTACTATGATACAAAATATTCGCCCACTAAAAATTTAAAACCCCTTAATTTCGCCAAAGGGCGAACATCCGCCCCCTAAAATCACCCCTAAGCAACAGGCACCCCAAACATCTGAAAGTGGTGTTAGAAGATCTACCAAGATAAGTAGACCCCCTGAATGATACTCTCCTTCATTATATTATGTATTGTTGATTGATTCTAGTGAACCAAAATGTTATAAAGAAGCAGTGCAGGTAGAAACCAGGAAGAAGTGGGAGCTAGCCATGAAAGAAGATATTGAATCCTTGTTACATAACCAGACTTGGGACTTAGTCAAGTTTTTTGCAGGTAAAACAACATTGCAGAATGAATGGGTTTATAGGTTGAAGGAAGAAGATGGATGTAGAAAACGGTATAAAGATAAACTTGTGGTGAAGGGGTTTTCACAGAAAAAAGATATAGATTTTGATGAAATATTTTCTCTTGTTGTTTAAATGACTTCAATCATTACTATTTTAAGTCTAGAAGAAATTGGAGATTTACATCTTGAGTAGTTAGATGTAAAGATGACCTTTCTCCATGGGGATTTGGAGGAAGATATCTATATGCAGCAGCCACAAGGATATGAGGTCAAAGGGAAGGAGAAACTAGTGTGCAGGTTAAAGAAGAGCTTGTATGGCTTAAAACAGGCTCCAAGGCAGTGTTATCTAAAATTTTATAGGTTTATGCATGAACAAGGTTTCACTAGATGTGACTCTGATCATTGTGCTTATCTCAAAAGGAAAAATGATGGAAGATATATTATATTGTTATTGTATGTAGATGTAGGAAAAAAATGTGCTCAAAAGAACATTGACAAAATCATTTGAAATGAAGGACTTGGGTGTTGCAAAACAAAATCCTTGGTATGGAATAAGTAGAGATGGGAAAAATTGCAAGTTAAAATTGTCTGAAAGTGAGTACATAGAAAAGGTGTTGAAAATATTTAATATGCAAAATGAAAAACTAGTTAGTACACCTTTGGCTAGCGATTTCAGTCTAAGTAAGGAGATGTGTCCCAAGACTCAGGAAGAGATGGATTATATGTCTAAAGTTCCATATGCATCAGTTGTTGGAATCTTGATGTACGTAATGGTCTGCATAAGGCCTAATATTGCACATGCAGTGGCAATTTTAAGCAAATACATGAACAATCTAGGAAAAGAACATTTAATGGTAGTGAAGTGGATTCCCAAGTATTTGAGAGGTACCACATATCAAGCATTATCCTTTGGTGGTTCAAACATTTATCTACAGGGATATGTTGATGCAGATATGATAGGTGATAGAGATAACAGGAGGAGCACCATAGGGTATGTGTTTATTGTAGGTGGAACAATTCCCAGTTGGGTTTAAAAACTGCAAAGTGTTGTTGCACTCTCAGCAATGGAAGCATAGTATGTTGCTGCTATAGAGGCTAGTAAATAAATGATTTGGTTACAAAGTTTTCTGGATGAATTGGGTAAGAAGCATGTGTTGGGGAGGTTATAAAGTGATAGCGAGAGTTCCCTTCATGTTACAAAGAACTATGCATTTCATTCCAAGACTAAACATATACAACTCAAGTACCATTTCATACGGTCAATGTTGGAAGATGGACAATTGAAGCTGGAAAAGATACACACTAGCTAGAATCCTACAAATATGTTAACAAAAGTTTAACCCAAGGAGAAACTGAGATTATGTGCAGTTTCAGTTGGTCTTCAAGTATGATGACGAAGATGAGATATAGCCAAGTCCAAAATGGAGTCATTTTCTAGCAAATGAAGCAACAATGAAGTTGCTATAATAAGTCTCCAAGTGGGAGATTGTTGGGTGTGGAGCTTGATTACCTTCTTTATTCAAAGGTATCACCGCATTGGACCCCAGTTTGTAATGGGGCAGAAATGGCACTTGTTTTTTCACCACTAGGGGGATCCAGGGGTGGGGTGATGATGATTTTTATGAGGCCCCCCCCCTTGGCAGGGGTTCGGGGGCAACACCCTCGAAGCTAAAAATAGATGTAAAATTTCCTTGTAAAATATTGTAATTTCGTAGTCAATCTGAGCCATTCATTAGGTGGATGATATGACAGTAGAAGTTATGTTTAACTTAGGTTTTTTTCCCTAAAAGAGAACCCCTCACTATATATGAGGGAATTGTATTGTGGCTATGTAGATGTGCATTCCAAGCAAGAAAGAGAGAGGAGATTGTGTGAGAGCGAAGAGGAAATTACAACAGATTTGTTGTAGGTTGTATCTCTTCATTTTGCTAGATAATATAAAGGAAGGACTAGATGTTTCTCCTTGGATGTAGCTTAAATTGGGTGAACCATGTATATCTGTGTCTCTCTTACTTTATGTGTTTTTTGTGTTTATATTTCTGCAATATTTTATGTGTTCCATTTCTATGTGACATGAACACATGAGAGTGTTCATGGTGGGGGATTAGGAGTTAGAACTTGATATAGGTTATATCTACGTCCTTTTAGGGTTATCACACCGAAGTGTGGAATTAAACCTAGCATGAGGAATAGCATATCCTAGAACCACCATGGACCTTATCATTGAGTATTGTTTACCAAGGACGGTGAAGATGAGTAACTAGATTCCAATCAAGAGAGTGAGGAGTAGACCATTGTAGTCAATTCTATTCACTATTGTATGATTGGAAGGGACCAAGAGTGTGCATGTGGCCACCATGGCCTAGATGTTAATAAGGGTGGATTGAATGAAGCCACAAGTGTTCAATTGGTGCAGGGTTCTTCTTGTGCGAGTGAAGGATAAGCTGATCACTTGCAATACATCAATAGTTTAAAGATATTGTGAATATCTTGGTAGGAAGGGAAGGTGTTAAAAACTAGAAAAAATGCATTAAAATGACAAAATTAAGTGGTTAGGCATACCTCCAAGGCTATAAATAGGAGGTTGGGCTTGTCAATTGCATTATTTGTGATTAGAGAGCTATTTGGGGGTGAAAATGAGAAACAAATTGAGTCAGTTTGCACATGATATGAGAGACCATTTTTTATTTCATCAATTCTAGATAAGAGAATGAGAATTGCATTCTTGATTATTTAAATTTATTTCACTTTTCCCCATAGGTTTTAGGTTTGTAAGGAATCCATAGATGGTCGGGTCGAGTAACGCAATCACTTAAGAAAATTTATGTGTTATAACATGATTTCCAAAATGGGGACCCAAGTTATAGTGCATTGATGGTCAATATGGACCCATGTTACCATAACAAAAGTTGTGAGAAAAAAATGTTTTACACATTTTTTGCTTATCTAGCTAGATGGAAACTAATACAAAATGTTTTTGGTGTAGGTTAGCTCTATAAAGATGATGGCATGGAGGGAAAGTGCACATGAGAAAGAAAAAATGAAAATTTTAAATGTTCAAGTGTGCTTAACAACATTGAGGAGATGTGGACTTTTAAAGTATGCCCATACACAACTGGTGAGGGCACAAGAATATTTTTTAGAAACCATAGTTCATATGTGGGATGAATGCCAAAGAGTGTATATTGTGGGGTATAGAAGGTTATAACTTGATATAGATGATGTCTAATTCCTTATGGGGCTATCAAATTGATGTGTGGAGTTGAACCTAGCAAGAGGAAGAGACGATCCTAGAATCACCATGGACCTTATCACTAAGTACTGTGTACCAAGGATGGTGAAGATGAGTAATTGGATTCCAATTGAGAGAGTGAGGAGTACACTTGTTGGAATTATGATGTATGTGTTGTACTTGATTGCGACCCACTTGTAGCAGAATAACTCACCTGTATATGGTAACTAGATGAATCTACAGAAGAGATATAAGATGTGACAGAATGCATGATAGTGGTGTTTACAAATGTGATGAAATGTAGGGCAGCTTCAAGGAATCAGTTCAGAAGGCAACTCCCTCAGATGAAAGTATAGTAGGTAAACAACAAATAATTACAGATCAGTCTTCTCAGAATGAAGAAAAAGAGGTATATGCAAGTTCACCATTGACCAAGCTGCGTATACATGCATGTTCACCGTATACAAGCCGCGTATACGTACACACACTCTTTCACAGAATGAAAAGCATGTATACCTTGGAAAACTAAATTCTTGGTCCAAAATTTTTGGTCCATGGTATTTTGATCCATGGTATTGGTCCAACGTATCAGGTTCGAGGTATTGACCCTAGGTATTTGGTCCAAGGTATTGGTCGTAAGTGGTTTTGGTCCATGGTATTGAGAAAGGCCTAAGACTATAAAATGAGGAGAATATCATTAGGCCAAGGTGCGCAAGTATGAAATATCTGATGAAGTGTGAGATCTAATATGCATGTTATTGGCTTATGGTGTTGTGCTTGATTTGAACCAAGGATGAACCTTAGCATTTGATGAAGGATAAGATATAATGGTGTATCAAGATCTCAAGACTTGAAGTGAATTATATTTATGTGGTTTGATCATTTATCTGAATAATTGGCACATGTTGTAGTATGTAAATATGATGATGTGGGTATGACTAAAGTCTGGAATAGTTGTAATGTTTAAATCATCATTTAAGATCTGTACACAGGTTCACTTTAGAAAAAGAGTGTATACACGCTGGTTCTACATATCAAAGTAGTGTATATATCATAAATTTGATTTGCAAATCTGTACATTGGTTTGCCTCGAGGAAAATTCATATGCACACAGGTTTGACACATGCAAGTAACATATACCTTATAAAATATGTTTTAGTCTCTTCTGTTTGTTGTTGCAGTGTTCTGGGTCTTGGTTACTATATTCTGGTGACAGCTTTCTGAATAATCAGATTGATGGAGTGATTGGTTGATTTGGTTGTGGTTCAAAGAGAGATTGGTTGATGCAAATATATTTGAAGATTGATGTTGTTGATGGATCTAGTCTGAAAATTTATGAAACGTGGTCCCTGGAAGAAAAGAGAATGTTGTAGCCTTCTGTAGGTCGGCACCTATGTACTAGTAAACATATCAGCCAGTACAAGAGCTAGGGGGTTGTAGCTCCCTTCCAGTAGAAGCTCAAGAATGAGAGAAGGTTGTAGCCTTCTGTAGGTAGAAGCTTGCATACTAGTATAAGATTGCACCAGTAAAAAAATTGTAAACAGAATTCTCTTATTATTAAAAGAAGACAAAGTCGATTGCAGTAGGTGGTTTTCACCCACATTAGGTTGCCACCTTATATTTTGGTGTTCGTGTGTGTTTTTTATGTGTGATGGTATGTTCTATTTTTATTTCACTTGGTTACTGTTTATATGGTTAATGAAGTTCTGATGTACTGATTAAAGATCAACATATGATGAATTAACTGAATCATAAGTTTGTTGGATATACGCTAGTTGCCTTAAACACAGTTGCGTGTACACGCGAGTTCCATTAACTAAAGTAGCGTATATAAATATATTTATGGAAATGAAAAATTATTGACTTGCTAATACTGATTCACCCCCGCCCCCCCAGTATTGTTTCCAATAATTGTTACCAAAGCAGGTCCATCAGAAGAAGCTTTATCGCTTGAAGGAAGATCCATCATCATGAGTAATCAAGAAAGCGGGGGATCCATAAGATCTCCAATCTTTTATGGGAGCAACTGTTTTATTGGGAGGTAAGAACCACAACCTATATTCAATCTCTTGGAACGTATGTCTGGGAAATCGTGGAAGGAGGATATACATTTCCATCAACAATTCCTACAGATACAACAGGTAAAAAGCAATATGAAACCAATGCCAAGGCTGTCAATACATTATTGGGAAGTCTATCACAATCAAAGTTTGTCAAAGTTATGCAGATCAAATCAACCAAAGAAATATGGGACAAAATTATTCTAAGCTACGAAGGAGACTCTCAGGTAAAACATGCTAAATTGCAAACTCTCAGAATTCAATATGAAACTCTCAAGATGGACAATGATGAAAGTATAGCTAGTTACTTCTTACATATAGATGAGATTGTTAATTGCATGAAGAATATGGATGAAGAGATAAAGGAAGTTACCTTAGTTGAAAAAGTTTTAAGATCCTTATCTGCTAAATTTCAATCAAAAGAATTTGCCATAGAAGAAAAGTAGGATCTACAGACTATTATTATGACACAGCTTCACGGAATCTTAACTACCTTTGAGGTGAGAAAAGGAGGTCCATTAGATATGAGAGAAGCCGCATTTAAAGCTTTAGCAAAAGGAAAATAAGAACTCAATGAATCAAGACATATTTTAGAAGATGAAGAGGAAGCAAACTTTGTTAAGAAGCTTCAACGAGGTTCCAGAAGATTTAGAGGTAAACTGCCTTTCAAATGTTTTGCTTGTGGTAGAGTCGGTCATTATGCTACCAAATGTCCTCATAAAGATAAACATGATAAAGGGAAGGAATATGAAAAATGGAATAGAAAAAAAAGTGTAAGTAAAAATAGCTACTATACTCATGAAGATAGCGATGGTTTATCAAATAGTGATGAAGATGAAAATAGTAATGACTATAGACTTCTGATGGCTTTATGAAGATGATGATTTTTTGGATGCTTTAGATGAACATGATCTTTATGAAGAAATATCTAAACTAAAACTCTGTTTAGAGAAAATAATATCATTATAGATACCTTGACATACCAACTTGCTGAAAGAGAAAAAACACAATGAAAAGCTAGAATGTGAAAATTGTGGGTCTAAGAAAGGATCTTGAGAAAACAAAAGCTCTCAATCTTAGATTTGCTAAAGGATCAGAAACCTTAAATGAAATTATCAAAGTGCAGAGCTATCCTCTGATAAAGACAGGTCTTGGATATATTGAAGAAACATCTCAATCACAGAAGCCGTCAACCTCCACTAAAAGCTATCTTGATGCAGGAAAGAGTAGTGAATAGTTTTACAATCGATAGCAAAGGCATAAAGTAGATCACCAAGTGAATCAGGCTCAATTTACTTCAAGGATGAAAAAAAGCCACAATCAACCTTAGGTAAATCATACTCAATTTGCTTCAAAGATAAATATCAATAGAAACTACAATCAACAAGTCAGTAGATTCGATAATCGCAGGAACTTATTTAATGGTCAATGTTTCTCAGGTCATAATTTTGGTCGCAAAATTGCTGAATGTGTTGCTTACAAACTATCATGACTAGAGAAGCACAAAATCAAAGGAATGTGACAGGGATCAAGAAAAGTTCCGATAATAATTTTTCTCTTCTTGAAAATGAAATAGAATGCTCAATTTGTAACAACTTTGGTCATGAAGAATCGAAATGCAGGCGTAAATTTCAGCAAATAGCTCAAAGGGAGCAAACTCCATTAAATCCCAAAATATGGAGAAAGAAAGAACCACAAAGAGAAAGATGTGGTATAGCCTTGTATGCAGAAGGAAAAGAAAACTAGTGGTACATCGACAGTGGATGCTCAAAACACATGACAGGTGATAAAGAAAAACTACACTCATAATGCCTTAGAAAAGGAAAAGAGTGTCTCTTTTGGAAATGACACTCTTGCTGTCATAAAAGGTAAAGGATTTGTTGTCTTGAAAGAAAAATTTAAAGTTGGGAATGTTATGTATGTTGATGGCTTAAAACATAACCTGTTTAGTGTGAGTCAAATGTGTGATCAAGGAAATGAAGTAGTGTTTCAATCAAATGGATGTGTTGTTCATGAGCTTGATACAGGAGAAACCGTGATCAAAGGGACAAGAACTCCAAACAACCTATACATACTCAAGGGAGGACAACAACAGTCCTATCTAAGCAAAAATGATGAAAAATGGCTATGACATAGAAGATTGGGACATCTAAGCTTTTCTCAAATAAGAAAAGCATGCAAATTCCAGGTCGTTCATGATCTTCCAAATATCAACAATTTTCAAAATACTATATGCAAATCATGTCAATTCGGTAAGCAAACTAGATCTCACTTCATCGAAAAGGAAGGGTCAACTAGTAAGCCTCTTGAACTTGTTCATACTGATTTATGTGGACCATCAAGGAAAAATTCACCTCGTGGAGAAGAATACTTTATATTATTCATTGATGATTTTTATAGAATGTGTTGGATAGGTCTTCTAAAGAATAAAGATGCAGCATTTGAAAAGTTCAAATCCTTCAAAGCTTTGGTTGAAAATGAATCAGATCGCAAAATCAAATGCCTCAGATCTGATCGAGGAGGGATGAATTCTTTGGCTTTTGTGAACAACATGGAATAAAAAGGCAGTTCTCCATTGTAAGGACTCCTCAAAAAAATGGAGTGGTAGAAAGGATGAATAGAACTGTTCAAAAAATAGCTTGTGCTATGCTAGATGCATTTGGAACTCCTATAACCTTCTGGGGTGAAGCTACATTCGCTGCTGTCACTATTCTTAACCAAGCAAATGTTCGGGTAAATAGCACTCAAACTCCCCATGAACCTTGGTATGGTAAGAATCCTACTGTCAAATCTTCAAAGTTTTTGGAAGCAAATGTTACACGAAAAGGACTGATGAAAAACTTGGTAAGTTTGAACCCAAAGTAGATGAAGGTATTCTTCTTGGCTACTCTTCTCGAAGTAAAGGATATAAATGTTACAATAAAAGACTTGGAAAAATTATTGAAAGTATTGATGTTGCGGTTGATGAAGCATGCAAAGATCCAAAACAGATAAAAACCAAAGATTATGACAATAAGGAAGAAGAGGATAATTTTCCCACATCAAGTCACACTGATTCTGAAGAAGAAACCAATGAAGCGCCAGAAGAAGAGATAACGATAGAAGAAAAGACTTCGTCCATATATGTTTAGAAAAATCATCCAAAAACTCAAATTTTAGGGGGAAAAGGGGTAGGTGTGCAGACTAGAAGAACCATTGTTGAAGCTTCAAGCTATCTAGCATTACTATCTTCCACTGAACCTCAAAATATAAATGAAGCATGCTAAGCAGAGATGAATGTTGGGTCAAGGCCTTCAATGAATAACTTGAGAAAATTGAAAATATTAATACTTTGGAATTAGTTCCTAGGCCTCATGATAAGAATATCATAGGAACTAAATGGATATTCAAAAATAAGCTGAACGAAAATGGAGAAGTTATTGGAAACAAGGACATACTTGCTTGTAAAGTATATGCTAAACAAGAAGGTATATATTTTGAAGAAACTTTTGCACCTGTTGCTAGACTTGAAGCCATAAGAATGTTTCTTGCTCTTTCTAGTTTTCAGAAATTCAAAGTATACAAAATAGATGTAAAATCTACCTTTCTTAATGGAGACTTAGAAGAAGAAGTCTATATTGAACAACCAGAAGGATTCATTCTTGGAAATGATGAAAAAATTGTATGCAAACTCAGAAAAGATCTGTATGGTCTAAAACAGGCTCCAAGGGCATGGTATTACCATCTTGACAAATATCTCCACCAATAGGTTTTTTCAAAGGGGTCAGTAGATAACAATCTATATACAAAGATGGACACTGGTAAATTGCTAATAATTGTTGTGTATGTTGATGATATCATTTTTGGTAGCTATGAAGAATCCATGAGTAGAATTTTTCTTCAGTAATGCAGCAAGAATTTGAAATGTCCTTACTTGGTGAGCTTACCTATTTTCTTGGTCTACAAGTTCAACAAAATAAAGATTGTATGTTTCTCTCAAAAACCAAATATCTCAAATAGATCCTGAAAAAGTATGACATGGAAGATTCTAAACCAGTATGTACTCCAATGGTAATAGGATGCAGTCTTAGCTCAAATGATGAATCAACAACAATACATCAACCAACTTACAGATCCATGATTGGTAGTATGATTTATTTAACAGGTACTCAACCGGACATCGTGCATGCAATGGGAATAGTTGGAAGATTCCAAGAAAATCCAAAGGAATCACACCTTCAAGCAGTCAAAAGAATTTTTAAATATCTTCAAGGAATACAGAACTTTGGCTTATGGTATCCAAGAGATACAGATCATACACTTCATGCATATACAGATGCAGATTGGGCAAGAAATGTTGATGACAGAAAAATCACTAGTGGTGGTGCATTCTATATGGGTTCCAGGTTGGTGTCTTGGTTCAACAAGAAACAAAGTTCAATTACATTATCTATGGCTGAAGAAGCATACATGGCTCCTGCATCTTCCTGCACACAATTACTTTGGATGATGCAAACCTTGAAAGAGATTTATTCACATGTACTCCACCCATCTCCATTCTATGTGATAATACAAGTGCCATCAGTATTTCAAAGAATCCAGTCATGCACTCCAAGACCAAGCACATACCCATCAAATAGCATTTCCTACATGAACAAGTGTTTGAACAAAAGGTCAAATTGGAGTATGTTCCCTCCAAAGAATAGGTTGCTAATATATTCACTAAACCACTGCCCAAAGAGGCATTTGAATATCTCAGACAAAAGCTCAGAGTAGTTTCTGCATCATCCTTCTGTTAAATCCTACTTTTCAAAGAAACGTGGTTATACACGAGTTTCATGAAGTGTAGTCGCGTACATACACGAGTTTCTCTGGGCACAATTGTGTATATGTTGGCTTAAAGAAGAGAAGTAGGCCATAATCGGGAAAAAGGGGGTCTACTATGGTTCTGTCAATTATCTACTCTTTTTGATGATGGTTTCAATCCGTTGATAACATGTGGAAATATATTGATCCTCATAAATTTGTTTATAACTTGATGCATATTTGATTGATGATGATGGTTTGATATCTCTTACTGACATATGCAATTATCAGATCTGACAGTGAACAAGTGGAACAAGTTCAGGGGGAGAACATGGTTGATGATGTTTTGAACTAATGATCGAGATATATAGGTTGCCGATCTGGATGCTGTTGACAGATGCTACTGATGGTGCATATCATATGATAGTTGTTGATGACTATCATGGTCTTGTTTAAGATATTTGGTCTCTGTTATATATGTCATGTATATATTTTAATGTAACGATCATGAAAAGACCTCATTTCTAACCCCACTATGCAACATGTTTCTTGTTTTTAACATGTATAAACAATTGATATATCCCCACTTGGTTGGGTGGATGAGTCAAATTTGGTATATCCCCACTTGATTGGGAGATGGATGAATGGATGAGTCATTAGTGATAGGAGGATCGTTTGTGATGTATGTATAGAGTCATGTTCTTCTTTTAGGACATATTTTTGCAGACTTTGCTTATGCTCAGGGTGAGCATGGACTTTATCATGGGAGCTCAATCAGCACACTTCAACATATCAGAGAATTCAGCATGCACTCAGGAGAGCATGACCCTTTACCCTTGATGTCAAAGGGGGAGAGTGACTTGGAGTGACTTGGTGTGGTTGTGACTTTGTGTGGTCGTTGCCATCAAGTCCAAAGGGGGAGATTGTTGGCATTATGATGTATGTGTTGTACTTGATGGCAACCCACTTGTAGCATAACAACTCACCTATATATGGTAACTAGATGAATCTACAGAAGAGATATCAGATGTGACAGAATGCATGACAGTATTGTTTATAGATGTGATGAAATGCAGGGCAGCTTCAAGGAATCAGTTCAGAAGGAAATTGACTCAGATGAAAGTATAGTAGGTAAACAAAAAAGAATTACAGATCAGTCTTCACAAAATGAAGAAAAAGAGTATAAGCAGGTTCACCACTGACCAAGTTGTGTATACACACAGGTTCATTGTATACAAGCTGCATATACATACAAACACACTTTCACAGAAGGAAAAGCATACATACCTTGGAAAAATAAATTTTTGGTCCATGGTATTTTGATCCATGGTATTGGTCCAAGGTATTGACCCCATGTATTTGGTCCAAGGTATTGGTCCTGAGTGGTTTTGGTCCATGGTATTGAGAAAGGCCTAAGACTATAAAAGGAGGAGAAGTTCATTAGGCCAAGGTGTGCAAGTATCGAATATCTGATGAAGTGTGAGATCTAATATGCAAGTTATTGGCTTATGGTGTTGTGCTTGATCTAAACCAAGGATGAAGCTTAGCATTTGATGAAGGATAAGATATAATGATGTATCAAGATCTCAAGGCTTGAAGTGAATTATCTTTATGTGGTTTGATCATTTATCTGAATAATTGGCTCATGTTGTAGTCTGTAAACATGATGATCTGGGTATGACTGAAGTCTTGAATAGTTGTAATGTTTAAATCATCATTTACATATCTGTATGCAGGTTCACTTAAGAAAAAGAGCATATACACGCTGGTTCTACATATCAAAGCAACGTATATATCATAAATTTGATTTGTAGATCTGTACGCTGGTTCGCCTTGAGGAAAGTGTGTATGCATGCAGGTTCAACACATGCAAGTAGTGTATACCTTATAAAATATGTTTTAGTTGATTTTGTTAGTTGTAGCAGTGTTTTGGGTTCTGGTTATCATATTCTAGTGACAACATTATGAATAATAACATTGATGGAGTGATTTCTTGACTCAATTGTGGTTCAGAGGGAGATTGGTTGATGCAGATATATTTGAAGATTGATGTTGTTGATGGATCCAGTGTGAAAATTTATGAAATGTGGTCCCTGGAAGAAAAGAGAAGGTTGTAGCCTTCTGTAGGCCAGCACCTAAGTACTAGTAAACATATCAGCTAGTACAAGAGCTAGGGGTTGTAGCTCCCTTCTAGTAGAAGCTGGAGAACGAGAGAAGGTTGTAGCCTTCTACAGTTAGAAGCCTGCGTATTGGTATAAGACTGCACGAGTACAAAAATTGTAAACAGAATTCTCTTATTATTAAAAGAAGATAGAGACAATTGCAGTAGATGGATTTCACCCACATTGGGTTTCCACCTTATATCTTGGTGTTCATGTGTGTTTCTTATGTGTGATGGTCTGTTCTATTTTTACTGCACTTGGTTACTGTTTACATGGTTAATGAAGTTCTGATGTACTGATTAAAGATCAACATTTGATGAATTAATTGAATCATAAGTTTGCTGGATATACGCTAGTTGCCTTAAACATAGTTGTGTGTACACATGAGTTCCATTAACTGAAGTAGCGTATATAAATCTGTTTATGGAAATGAAGAATTATTGACTTGCTAATACTGATTCACGCCCCCCCTCTCAGTATCACTGAGTACTATGTACCAAGGATGGCGAAGATGAGTAATAGGATTCCAATCAAGAGAGTGAGGAGTACACCATTGCGGTCCATTCTATTCACTATTATACCATTGGAAGCGTCCAAGATTATGCTTGTGGCCACCAAGGCCTAGATTTTGATCAGGGTGGATTGAATTAGGTTCTAGGTGTTCAACTGGTGTGAGGGTCTTCTTGTGTGAGTGAAAGATGAGATAACCACTTGTAATATAAGGGCCCAAAGGGAGTTTGGATATGGATCATTAATAGTGTCTTTATTTTTAAAGTGAGTTCTTGTGATGAGGCCATGAGTGGAATTACCAAATTTAGACCCGATAGAGCCTAGGATACAAAGGTGGACTTGACTTATGCCTCGAGTGGGAGGTGGGCCAATTCCATGACATTTCAAGTTGACATTTTTTTCATTGTTTTGTATGCATATACCAATGATTTAGGACTTCACTTTTGTAGGGATAGATTTCACAGGAGAACCAAAGTTGGTATTGTCGATGGGCACACACTGGGGACCTCTATGTAAGAAAATAGATGAATGATTTTTTTTTGCTTTTGAAAAATATGTAATTTTTTTATTTCGGATGTAAAAAGTTGAAATGCTTTTTGGTATGATGCAGATGTGGCACTAGTTTTCCTATGGGGGTGCCTCAATATGTGAGGTGAGGAGAGTATCTAGTTGGAGAGAGAGCGATAATAGGAGCTAGAGCAACAACTAAGAAGGAAAATTATAGATAAATCCTTTGAGAGGTTGCGAGGAACCTGGAGGGAATGTTCATGGGTATTTTGCCTCTTCTTATGAGAGATATAGTAGTACACATATCGATGCATATGGGTGTTCTAGAGAGGTTCTTAGAACCATTGAGGAGATTAACAGGGGAATATTGTGTTGTCATGACTATCAGACTCATTGGGACTAGTGGATAGATGTTGGTCTTAGGGTGTCATGGTTAGGCTCTATAGTAGCCATTTTTTACAAAACTCCATGTTTTGGGACTCTTTTGATGTACTAAGAAAAAATTAATATATATATATATATATATATATATATAATATATATATATATATATATATATATATATATATATATATATATATATAGATATACACATTTTTGGTTTTTTGGGCACATTTGATGTTTTTGTGTAAATGTTTTGTGTATATGTACACACATTCTTGCAAAAAAAATTAATGTGACAAATGCCAATATAACACATAATTTTTGAATGAATTAGCAAATGTATTATATTCTATTGGAACATTTTCATAAGTAATAACCATAAAATAACACTCCAAAAGACTGACCCTCAAAAATTGTGAAGCACTAACTAGATTGTGAATGCCACAAGGATTATTAAGATGCATACACATTTTTGGTTTTTTGGGCACATTTGATGTTTTTGTGTAAATGTTTTGTGTATATGTACACACATTCTTGCAAAAAAAATTAATGTGACAAATGCCAATATAACACATAATTTTTGAATGAATTAGCAAATGTATTATATTCTATTGGAACATTTTCATAAGTAATAACCATAAAATAACACTCCAAAAGACTGACCCTCAAAAATTGTGAAGCACTAACTAGATTGTGAATGCCACAAGGATTATTAAGATGCATAACAACCAATTGGGAATCTAACCTGAACACTAAGTGAGACATGCTAAGATAAATGGCCTTTGAAATAAGTTCAATAACAACATTGCACTTAGCAACATTATTGGTAGCATGACCAAGGAAGACACAACTATAACTAAGGAGATCTAAGGAAGGTGAATAGAGAACCAAGACAACTAATACAATGTGTTGAGTGTGACAATTAGAACCAACTGCATATCCAACATAATGTGAAGCTACCAAAGACATCTGAGAAAAGAGACAAGCATGAGGAAAATAACTAGGACTAACCAAGAAAATAAAAAGGAAAAGAAGCACACCAAAGGAAACAAAACATAATACATAAAGTTACAAATCATATGCTAGTGGGATGCTAAGTGTAGTAATTTTTCAAATAGATCCCATTTCATGTCTCTGTGAGTGGGTTTCCATCATAGTTTGTAAGTTCATATGTACCCTTAGAAAGGACCTGAGTAACAAGTTAAGGAAAAAGCTACATGGGTTGAAATATTCATGTCCCCAAGATGTCATTTTTCTAGTGATAGAAGAGAATAATGTCACCTTCTTGGAACAAGCAAGGTTTATAATGTTTGTTGTATGGATATTTAATACATCTCTTTTGAGATTTGAGAGCCAGTGTGGCATCTCCATGAGTTTCATCTAGTTGATGAAGGGACAAAGACATTCTTCTCCAGTAAAAGTGTTAGGTAGGATTTCAACAAGAAGATTTAGGGCAATTTGACACTCAATAGGAAGAAATAATTTAAGGCCATAAACCAATTGGAAAGGTGTGAAACTGGTAGTTTTTTAAACCAAGGTATGGTAAACCCATAGTGTGAAACGTAACATTTTATGCCAATTGGTTTTATGATTTCATTCTAGCCACTAGATCATGGTTTTAAGAACACCATTGACATCTTCAACCTGGCCATTAGCCTATAAGTAGTAGGAGGATGAGTAGTGTTGATAAAAACCAATCATACGGGCAAGATTTTAAAAATGTGAGCCATGGTCTATGAAAATAGTATGGAGCACACCGAACCAGGTGATAACCTGATTACATAGGAAAGGAGTGGTATTAAGTCCATAATCCTTAATGGTAGGGATGGATTTGGCCCACTTTGTGAAGTACTAAACAACAAGAACAATGTAACTATGAATGTTAGTGGAAGTAGGAGCGCAGGTGACGAAGTAAATGCCCCAATTTGAAAAAGGATCAATGGTAGAAACCGAATGTAAGGGGACAAAAGGAGCACATATTTTCTTAGTAAATGCCTAATGAGGGTGGAACTACTAAATTACAATAATACAATCTTTAAAGAGAGTAGACCAATAGTATTCAACACACAAAATATTTTGGGCAATATCCATGCCTGAGAGATAACCACCACATGCCCCAGCATGGGAGTCATTAAGAACACATTCTACTTCTTCATGGATAAGAAAATGTTGAATAACATAATCAATACCATGATGATATATAGTATCATTGAGAATAAGCTAGTTTTTTTCTTGGTGATGAATACAACGACGATTATCTTTAGACATGCTTGGGTGAAAATAATGTGTCTAGAGATATATTAGGATGTATCCATACCAAGAATCAGTAGAGTCAAAAAGATAAACTGATTCATCAGGAAAAAATTCATGGAATACATCATTAGTATTGACTCAGGGAAGGTATAATAAGAACTTGGAAAACAACAAGGATTTCTTGGATTTAGCAATTGTGAATACAATGTCAAATCCTTGGAGAATAACAATCCATTTGTAATATTTTCCTTCAATTATCTGTCAAGACAAAATATGTTGCATGGGATTCTCCAAATCAATGAAAATGGTTTTTCACAAGAGTATATAGTGTTATAAGTTATTGATAGTGAAAATTACTACCAAGGCAAGCTTCTCCAAATGTGAATATCTAGGTTCAATTGCAATGAGACCTCTAGAGAGATAATAAATCACATGCTCACAATGTTTTTTCATCTTCTTGAAACAATACCATTCTTATCGAGGATGGTGAAGCAACGTGGTACAACAGAAAGCTGCGAGAATATTTAGGAGGACTCACAAGTGAGGTAAAGGTTAAGGTCATTTTCAAGGTGTCAAATGATCATTGAGCTTGATCATCCCACAAAAATGGAACTCCTTTCATAAGTAAACACTTGAAACCTTTTGTGATCTCGGTGTAATTGATGACAAAATGAAGTAAGAATTTTTCCTTCCCTTGCAAACTTTGGAATTGTTGGATCGATTTAGGAGTGGGAAATTGGAGGATTTCCTCAATCTCTTCAAGATCAACGTGTATCCACATGCTTGGAAACCATGAATCCAAGAAGGCGTCTAGAATCGAAAAAGAAAACACATTTACGTAGATTTAGATGGATGTTATAGTGGCAGCACTGAAGGAAGATGGCTCAAAGATGACACAATATTTGGAATGAGAAAGTAAGCCATTAAAATAGGTTTGAAAAATATACCAGATATTGTGAAATTCATAAGCCATAGCGATCTAAAATGTGGCTCATGCAATTTTTGACCAAAAGGAAGTTTGTGATAGGTGAAAGGGCCCCAAGGATAGATGAAAGCAATTTTTTTCTTGTTGGATAATTTAATAGCAATTTGGTGATAGCCAGAGAAACCATCGACGAAAGAAAAAGCTTGTCATGTAGTGTACTCTTCAATAGATTATTCAATGGGAGTAGGATAGTTTTCTTTTATACAAGCCGCATTCAAATCTTTGTAGTCGACACACACTTTAATATTTCTCTATTTCTTGTTGATGGGTACGACATTGGAAACCTATTCCATCAAAGGAACATGATAAATAAAATCATATTTAAGAAAATTTTCAATCTTTGCATTGATAGAAATAGTCTTACAAGGGTGGATGCAATGGATTCATTTCCAGACGACTTTAGCGTCAACATAGGTTTTTATCTCATGTTCAACTATGGATGGGTGAATACCAGGAATGTCTTCATAAGACCAAGTGAAAACCTCATGAAATCCCTTAAACAAAGAAGTTAAATTGGAAATATACTTAGGAGTACATTCAACTCCAATCTAAATATTTTCCATAGCACCTGTTTTGATCAAAATATCTATAAGCAATGTTTTGGATACGTTTCCTAAGTCTCCTTTTGATTATAACTCTTGAATAGTTGTCAAAGAGGAAGGAAAAAGCTTAGGTTGATTAAGTGACAGGATTTATAGAGGGCTCATGTTCAGTTTAGATAGAAAAGAGACTAACACACAGTGGTCGATCTCATCCTAAGGTTGCTTAGCTAGAGACATGCTCACGATAATATCCTCATCATAAGGAAAGATAGTTTCATGAAGATCAATAAAGGGTACAGTGGAAGAGTCCATAGGACCATGGTCCCCACCTAAGGAAGGAGGAGATTCAAATGTATATTGAATAGGTTGATAATCCAGTTTCATTTGTGAAGACGACATCTGTTCTCCAAAATATTCAATGGTGGAAAGGGTCAAAGATGATCCATGGATTCATAGATCTAGTAGTTATTGTAAAGACGATAGAATGGTCATAGGAACCTCAAGAGGTAGAAGAGGGGAACATCCAAAAAGTGAGGAGCCCTTCAAAAGGTCAGTATGAATACTAACAAAAGTTTCAGGAGTACCACCCACTCGAATAACATTGGTAGGGGTTGATGGTTGAAAGTTCAATGTGCAAAGAGACAATTGGTCCAAAGTCACAATTTTTCCCTAGTGCGTGAAACAAATGAGTTAGAAAACCGATGAGAAAATGGATTTCATGGCATAAGTCCAACTACATCCTAATAAAAAATTGTAATCGAGTTGATGATGAACAACTGCAATATTGACCGAGATAGTCTTCTCCCTAAGAGTAATGTGAAACACATCGATATAACCCTTAGGGATGAAAGTATGGCCATTAAAATATTTTATTGATTTAGATGGTGGAGTAAGTGTGGGAAAACCAAGAGCTAACCAATAAGAAGTAGCAATTAAATCGGTGGATCCACCTTCATTAATGACAGTATGGTGAATGGATTTGTCTCTTACGTGAACCTTCACTTGAAAGGAAATATGGTGTGAGAGGTGAGGTGTACTCTTGTCCATGTCAAACACAACTAGATTGGAATATGAGGGGTCAACCCTTCCTATAGTTGAGAATAAAGTTTTATGTTGTGCTAGAAAAATCTATAATAATTCAAGGGAGGATATGGCATTAGGAGCATGCTTGAGATATTCTACAATGCTATAGTTTTGGGGAATGTGGTCAGTAGGGTTATGTGTAGTTCAACAAACCAGCCCTTTTGGTGGGGGGGGGGGGGAATAATAGGGTTGGAAACCAACCCCTCGATATTAAGATCATTAAGAAGAGGTAGAGTACAGGTTGATGAGTTACCCAAAGGGTATAGAATATGGATACCATATTTTTTGGTTCGTATTTTTAAATTGACCATCTCATAAAGGGCATAGACAATATAGGATCCTTCTCCAAGAGGATGGTGATGGGAATATCTAGTTCACCCCTCTAGGGTTGGAGGTGGATTCCCAACCATATGATGGTGTTGTTGCTATTGTTGGGTAGGGAAAGGGTTGTTTAAGAGAGTAGGAGTCCGAGGAGTTTCCTTTTGCATAAGAAAATTAGTGCACTCTTAAAGGAAAGGAAATTTATAGGTTAAATGTTCTTCACAACAAATATTGCAAGGAAAATTCACAATTTTCTCTTTCCATGGGCCAAATTTAGTAGTAGCAGGGGCTTTTTATGCTTGAGTGTTATGAGGAAGTGGTTGTTCCTCAGAAGGAGAGGGATTTTTATTGTTCTTATTTTTATTTCTACTATGTTGTTGTGAAGACGATGTAGAGTTAATAACATTGGATGGAGGAACAATAGTTTGAGAATGCACAATTCAGGTGGGGGTAGTAGTAATAGATAACTAGTCAGTTTGTCTGCTAAAGAATTTTACAATGGTCCTAGATGCAACACCAATGAGGCCATCGACACGAGGACCAATTTATTGTCTAATGATAGTGTTGGAAGTATGAGGAGCACCAGGGATTAGTTCATAAAACATACCTAAGTGAGAATGAATGAGATGTATGCGTTGGGAACTATCAATGACTTAGTCTTCAATAACAACTCTTGACAAGGAAACATCCTTCATAATAGAAGGTAGGTGAGACTTACAAAACCAGTCAACTAGTAATAAATCGAGAATGGGGGCCTTTACTAACCTTCTTCTCCGTATCCATTCATGGATGTGATCAGAGATGTGAGTGGAAGTGTTCTAGCATAAGATGGTCAATATTTTGGCTCCAGTTTCATAATGGATCAACAACTGTCTTTTAGGAACTCCATAGTGAGGGTGTTAAATTTATCAATAACACATGGTAGTTTAATGTACCATTTGGTTTCATCACTAGTCAGGGTGTGTGGGAAGAGTTGAAGCTAGATATTTTCATCAATCATTGATTTAGAAACAAAATAAAGCCAGTAAGTCGTGATGTGTGTAGCCGAATCGTCTTCCTATTTCCCCTCAAACTTGGGAATGTCTATAGGAATCTTATGTGGGATTGGTGGACAAAGTAAATTATGATTGATGGGATCATTAGTCAGCTTGTATAGATCTAGTACATTAAGAGTAGTCAGGAATGAAAATGGAGTAGGTGTCACTAGACTAGATCATGGAAGACTTAGGTGACTAGAGGGACTAGGAGGTCCTCCCATCAATGGGCTTCCAGTAGGGTACAAATGTTGTGAAGGATAATAAGTTCCTTAAGGTGGTGGTGGAGTCAAATAAAGTGATGGGATAAGGCATGCCCCTAGTATGAGGAAAGCTACCAATGAATTGTTACCCCCAAGATAAAATTTTCCCTGAGTAGGTAATGATGGTTGCATTGGGAGGCCCTAGGAGATCTAGTAGGTTCAGAAAATGGAACACAATGGACTGAGTAAAGGAACACCTCTGATGGCATAACCTTCAACAGGAAAGACATCAATGAAAGAAACACCTAATTTTACAAAAGGTTGTGTGGGGCTATGAGTGCTCCCGATAGGTATATGGACGCTAGAAACATTACCCCCACTCTATAAAGGAGGGGGGTTCGAGCTAAGAAATAGATTCTCGTTAAAAGGGTTGTTGACTATTTTTGAGATGGGAACACCTGATGCAGAGGGGTTAGGGGGGGGGGCGCTGAGGGACCAGGATCTGACATGAAAAGAGTTGGAGTAGTGGAAAAAATAAATTGTTGATAACCACCTAAGGTTGGCGTCTTTTGGGTTCCTAGAGTAACCATAGGCTATGTAGTGGGATAACCAAAAAAAGATGTGGAAATTGATGCATGTGGGTCAAGTAGTGGTGGAGAAAAGGTGTCCTCAAATGACCATAATTCACTAGCAGTCATTAGGGAGTTTATATGGAAAACTAGTGAAGGAACATAAGGCAAAGGAGTGACTTGAATCAATATGGGCTAAAGAGGGTTAGTGAGGGGAGGATTATAGGGAGGTACAAAGGCTTTAATAAATGGATCCTCTAGTAGAAGAGGTTATGGGTTAGTATGGCTCAATTTATGGTTTGAAACTAAATATTGACTCCCTTGAGTAGAGGGGAATTTGGATCACTCATATGTTCCTCCACAATGAGTGGGGAAGGCCTTGCAGGCATCTAGATCAACAAGGTCCTGTAGTAGCCACAATGAATAATATATGTTCCATAGATTTATTAAATAATTATTTATAATCTCAGTGACAGAAAACACACTCTTAAAAAACAGAAATACCTAAGAGATCAACAAGCAAACAAGACTTTTTCCAATATTCAAACTAGTTGGCGATGAAACATAATATCAAAAGACTATGAGAAGAAGTCGTAGAGTTTGGGTAGAGACAACTACAAGTACACTCAAGCTTCACTCAAACCACACCGTGAATGGTGAAATCACTCTCGTGGAGATGATTAACCTCCCAATGAACCAAATACATAGTAGGTACAATACTGTTTAGGTACCAGGGCAACCCACTCCAATCACCTTGTATGTTCCCTAAAGGTTTGGCCACTACACTTTACCTAAAAATAATTGTCATATCTGGGAGGGTCACAGCCATAGGAAATGCTCTATGTGGATAGGGAACTTGAGTCCCTAACTCAGCCCAAAAATTTTCAAAGGAATCCCTAGTACATGAAATTTCCACTAAAATCCACTCGAAGGCGAGTTGCCTTCTCATACACCTAATGTTGCCTCACACTTGACTCCTGTGTGAGAGGAGTGGTCGCGAACAATGAGGGTGTAGTAGTATTTTCACTCTCTAATGACTCTATTCTGGTTTGGATCATTGGGAAGTAGACTTCATAGCCTAAAACAAGGCCCTATGCTAGAATATTATATGTTTTCCATGCTAAAAGAGTCACTAATCAATTTTAGGTAACATTATTTCTATTAGGTCACTTCTTAAAATTATTTGATATGGTTTTTGGCATATAAAATTTGTGATGACTCTAACTCAAACTATGCAAATAATTCTATTAAAATTTTCTTTCAATGAATATTGGTTCTACAAGGAGAATGTAACACAATTTATTTCCCAAAGTAAACAAACACAATGCAAATTCCATCATGCATAAGAAATGCAGACAATCACACTCAAAACTAAATGCACACTACTATGAAACAAATAATCAAGTAGATGAGAAAATAATTATTTTTTTCTTTCCTTTTATGGATGCAAGCGGTGCAAGATAAGTTAATATTCAAAAGAAAAAATGAATGTAGGAAAGGTAATATGAGTTCTGGACCACTAATACTTCAGGGAAAAACAAGGAAAAACATAGACATGAAATTCCACAATATGGGTGAAAAAACATAGGCTCAAGATAGTAACACAGGTGACCTAAAAGTGATATTGCATTATATCCAATCGTGATGTGATGGAGATAAAGGAGCACATTATAGCACATTTATTTCCAAGAACACGAGGATTATCGAATTTTTACTCAGAAAAACGCAGTCCAGGTCAAGATCAAGAACTCAAATCAACTATACGAGTATGCATACAGATGACAAGAACTCAAATGATGGTGTGATTAGAGATCCAAGATCTAGGAAAGAAAATAAAATAGGGAGCAAGATGATCCCTAGTGAAGTCGCCAATTCTTCTATAGGGATTATTTCTCGAATGGATAAACAAATACCCTCTCAGGTTTTCCTGGAATCTTGAGACAAATAATATAAGGGATCAACTATTCTAAGACAGAACTAATTCAAAAATTCAAGAAATAAACTAGAGATGGGAAAGATAATGTGAAAGAGGAACTTATTTTTCCTCACGTGTAGATCTGTCAGAGTTGTTAGTGTAACTAGGAAGTACTCCTTGCTAGCTCCAAAAGTTAGTCATGTACACAAAGAGGACTAGATCAATCCTTTGACATCATAACAACTTCACTAATAAAAAACATAACAAATAAGAAAATAAGAATTATTGAATTTATCATTGTAACTCAAACTTCCAAACAATTATTAGTTAATCATCGTAGAAATGAACATTGAAAAATTATATGGAAGAAAGGACATCCAATCTATATATTGTTAAGAAGAAAGAAGTTTACAACTAGATGTTGAATTTGCAACATAGCCTCCTCGAGCTCCTACCTCCAACACTCTCTCTAAGTGATCATATTGAAAAAATAATAACACTTTTAATTTCCATCCTTTTCTGAATTTCCAAGATCTCAATTTATAAATAAATGGAGCCTATTAGGGCTGTCAGTTTGTCTCTAGTACAATTTGGGCAAAATCTTTAGATTGGGTGATGTTTCCTCACACAAATATTCTTTGAGCCACTTTTAGGTTCTTTGTTTTTATAGGAAAAAGCTGAAGATGAGGTCAAGGAGATAAAATTACACCATGTAATAGTTTCCAATCATGAATGAGAGTGTGACAATGAGTTAAATCAAGATTTTGTGCTTGTGCCCAGGTGATTTTTTGGTAATGTGGGCTAGTTGAAGAAATAGTGTGTTACATTATAGAGTAACGATATCTTCAAAGTGACCTATGTTATAAGGCATGTTGTTGAGAATAAAGGGCACATTACACTCTTAATAAGGCCAGAGAAAAAGGGTGAACGCATACCAAAGCCGCAGTGATCTCCTCTGAGCTAATGAGGAGGTCTTTTCACTGATAACTCTTAAAAAAACACACATTATAGGCAAGAGATAATATAATAGTGAGTTTCATTTACTATTCACAATGATATACATTTATAATACATTATTATGACCCTTGGTTTTCATATTCCAAGGGGTCTCTTGGACTCCAATGACTTTTCAAATTCCACACCATAACCCTTAGTGGATTAGGTTTCTAACATTCCCCACTTAATCTGAAGGGGTATATATGAGTCCAAGAAGAGAGATGTAATATAAAAATACAACAATGCATGACAATAATTGATCCATGTGGATATTGGTGGGCACTTGCCTATTCCACTTAGACCTCCACTGTTGTTTCTTTTCAATTTCCTTAATTGTAGCATAACTTACTATTTTTGGTAGTTTTTTTGGGTCCTAAACTTCTGGAGTCCTTTTAAGGAACTAAAAGACATTTTTAGGGAAAACAGAGAGACTGAAAAAGTACCAAACTAGCTTTCCAATTTCTTTTTGGCTTACTCTTCAAGATCTTCGAAACGAGGTATTATGATAGCCAAATAGAGATTGTATGATAAAGATATGACCCCGAGAAGTTGATGTACCAATTTACTTAAATAGGGCCCACAATTTTGGCATTTCCTAGGGTTAGATTTTTGGGCGTTTATGGTTTTCCATTGCTTCTCAATAATAAATAGGACTTTGAGGCTCATTGTAACACAGTTAAGAGGCATGTAACCTCCACATCTCTTCTCAAAGA
>APFE030267374.1:161843-229182 GCA_000404065.3 Pinus taeda | reverse complement strand
CCACAGTTAGTTGCAAATGGGTCGTAGTATTAGATAGATGGTATTAGTAATAAGTGGTATTGACCCGTGGTATTACTCGTAGGAGTCATATATAAAGGATAGAAACTCCTTGCGAGGAGCATCGTGTCTTATTTTTGTAATCGAGCTCTAATCTATTGGAGGTTGCCCCCTCGAAGAGGCAAGTGAACATTACCCTCTGAATAATAAAATCATTTCCATTCTGTGTTCTGGGTATCTTTTCTTCGCATATTCTGTGTTCTCGGTCTCTTTTCTTCGCATATTCTATATTTGGGTATCATTTACAGGTTAAGAGCATAACACTTATTTCCAATATAGCTACAGCAAAGCTCTCCATATCTCAACCGGCCACATCCCCTTCCATGTATGGTTGGGATTCCAGCCACTATGTCCCATTTATGTTGCCATACCATTTGCAGCAAATCAGGTAGATTTAGATCATGTCGAGTCTAAAGTTGACAAGGCTAACAACTTCATTGAGCACATTCATCACATGTTCCAGTAGGCCCATGAAATATTGGACAAAGCCAATGCTAATTACAAGCAACATCATGATCAACATTAAGTGCCACACAAGTTCTAGGGGGGTGACAAGGTTTGGTTACATTTGTAGAAGGAGCGACTTGTTCGGCCCCACTACAAGCTTTTCCCGCTCTGATATGGACCTTACACCATCACTAAGGTTGTAGGGGACAATGGTTTTGAGCTCAGCATTCCACCATTCCTTGGCCTACACCTAGTATTCAATGTGGATTGTCTTCAACCATACTTTCCACCATTACTGGACACATCAGACATTGTAGAACAGCTTACGCCAACAAATTTAAACCCAGATGACATGGAAGAGGCCACAACTGATCGGATCATGGACACGCAGATCAAGAACACTCACCAGCAGAAGATCAAATTGTATCGGGTTGTCAAAGCTGGCCAACTTTTTCACCAAGGAAAGCGGCTCACCAGGGACCAAGTTTAGTAGAAGTTTCCCCATCTCATGGAGGTACGCAACATAATGGGGACCATTGCTTCCTAAGGGGGGAGAAATGATCCAGGTGGATACTGGTGGCCACATGCCTACTCCACTTGGATCTCCACGATTGTTTCTTTTCATTTTTCTTAATTGTAGAAAAACTTAATTTTTTTGGAAGTTTTTTGGGTCCTAAACTTTTGGAGCCATTTTTAGGGAAAACGGAGAAATAGGAAAAGTCTTAAATTCGCTTGAATTATTATTTTTTTTTTTCAATTTCCTCTTCAATATATTCAAAACGAGGTATTATGATAGCCAAATGGAGATTGAATGCAAAAGTTATGACCCCAAGAAGTTGACGTAACAATTTACCCAAACACGGCACACAATTTTGGCGCTTCATCTCCTAGGGTTAGGTTTTTGGATGATTTGGGTTTTCCATTGTTTTTCAATAATAAATAGGCCTTTGAGCCTCATTATAACATAGTTCAGAGGCATGTAACCACCACACCTCTTCTTAGAGATAAACTACGATCGATCGAGCTAGTTTATTTTTATTTATTTATGTAAGAATATTTCAGTTCTTTGATATTAATGAAATGAAGCATTATTTCTAATGCATCTCTGTGTATATGGGTATTTTTGTATTTTGTTGGGTTCTTACATAAGTCTAGATAAGTGGTACCAGAGCAATATTCTCTTTCTCTATTTTTCTTTGGATGTCCCCAACGAGGTTAGGGTATAAGGAGTTAGGGCTTGATCTCATTGAACCTTTGCAAGACCAACCTCACAAAACCTGATGACCTCCCATGGCGAAAGAAACTAAAGATGAGGGGGTAGGAGATCCTTTCAAAATACTACTCGAGGAATCCCTTGAGCCACAAAGGAATGCGATGATAGACAAATTTTCCAGATCCTTCGAAGGCTACCCATAGGCGATGCATATTCTTCTAGAAGCCACTCTAGACATGCCACTTCTTTCAAGGTACAATTTAACTTTGATATTCCCATATTTGATTGCTAGATAAATGTAGATGTATGGTTAAATCTGTTGGAAGATATTTTTCAAATCATGAATTTTCCAATTGGGGAAATATTACTTTTTTCACTTCCCAAAGCCACCCCACACATCAAGGACTGGTGGGAAACCTACTATGAAAAAAAGACGAGAGGGAATCCTCATTTTTTTTCAGCTAGACCCACTTGTAATTCTTTCTGAGACACCACGAAGGAACAATATTACCCTGTCGGGAGCTATGAAGATAAATACATAAATTGGACCATGCTACGATGGGGAAGGGACCAAGATGTGCCAGACTTTACAAATGATTTCAATACCCTTCGCATGAAGCTGGGTATTAAGGATTCTGAGTGGCATTCGGTACTCAAGTGCATTGACTAGCTACACAAGTAAATCCAGGTTGAGATGGAGTTCCTAGACATATCCTTGCTTGGCCTGACATACTGATACGCTATCAAGATTGAGCAGAAGTTTAAAAAAAAGAAGCATGACTTTGGATCTATGAATCCGAAGAAAGGAAAAGGCGCCCCCAAACAATAGAGAAAAGGACAAAGCAAGGCAGGGAAACCCAGGAAAACCCGCAAAAGCCACAAGAAAAGAACAAAACCACGAAGACAAAGAAGGACACAAGAAAATGGTGTGAGTTCCGTAAGAGCTCCACTCACAACACAAGTGAGTCTTGGGCCAAGTAGTCACTAGTGGCCAATCTGAAGGATTTTGAATCAAATGCATGTTATGACTATGAGTTGGAATGCAACAAGGGGAATGACAAAGGGAACAGATCATTAACAAGAAGCCCAGTGCCACCGTGGCCACCATTAAGATCTAGAAGAATGAGCTTGAAGATCCAGAGGAGGGGAAACACCTCTTCCACTCACAAATGTTGGTGAAGGGTTCTCCACTGCATTTCATTATTGATAGCGGGAGCCAAAATAACCTCATTTCAATGGAGGTCGTGAAGCTATTGGAACTACCGACTACAACACATCTACAATTGTACACGATTTGGTGGCTTCACTAAGGGAGAGATCTATGCATCATCCAACAGTGCCTCCTTCCCTACAACATCAAGACCTTCATGGATGAGGTATTGTGTGATGTTGCTCCTCTTGAAGTTTGTGATGTATTATTAGGAAAACCATACTTGTGGAAGTGACATGTTGTATATGAGCCTAGACCTTGCTCTGTGATTATTGCTTTGGGCTATAATTTATACATGATACCGGAGGTATACCTGCCTATTGCCATCTCTTTCATCACTGCAACGTAATGCAGTAAGATCATTTCCCAGACCAGGAAAATTGTTTTCCTTATGATTCTCCCTTAGTGCAAGAATAAATTTGTCACCATGGATTCCAGACAAGGTTTCTCCGAACAACAACAACAGTGGACAAGGTCATGGAGGAGTACAAGGACATTTTTTCCTCAACTACAAGGATACCTCTTCACTTTTAGGTCAAGCACTCCATTGATCTAACCCTAGGCACACCACTACCAAATGGAATGATCTACTGATTCTCTGTTATAGAGAACGATGAGATCAAGAGGCAAATTTAGGAGTTGGTTCAGAAAGGGCACATCAGGCCAAGCTCATCACCCTGTGGGAGCCCTATTCTACTAGTACAGAAGAAGGATGGGACCTGGAGACTCTGTATTGATGATCCAACATTGAAAAAGATCCTTGTCTGGAATAGGTACCCAATCCCATGGATTGATGGCCTTATGTACCAGCTCAAGGGGGACAAATATTTCAACAAGATTGACTTCAACTTTAGTTATCACTAGACGCCTATCGAACCCTCCGATATGTGGAAGACTTCCTTGAAATTCAAGGAGGGCTTTTTTGAATGGTTGGTCATGTCTTTTGGGTTGACGAATGCCCCTGCAACCTTCATGAGGTTGATGGATGACATCTTTCAACCCTTCACCAATGCATTCATGGTGGTGTATTTAGATGACATATTGATCTTTAGCCAGATTTGGGAAGAGCACCTCCAGCATATTCGACGAGTCCTTCAAACCCGGCCAATTTGGAGAAATGAAATTTTGGCATAACCGAGGTTCAATATTTTGGGTACATCATTGATGAGCAGGGTGTGCATGTTGACCGAGCGAAGCTACAAGTCATTTGGGATTTGCTAGCCCCAATCACTCTAATAGAGCTTCGAAGCTTTCTAGGTCTTGCCAATTTCTATCGTAGGTTCATGTTGGGGTTCTCTCATATCACTTGGCCTTTAAGTCAAGTCACCAAGGGCAGAGCGAAAGAAAATTTCTTTTGGTTCGAATCCCAACATAAGGCATTTTCAGAGTTGAAGCATCGCCTCTTCTCTACACCGTTGCTCACATTACCAGACCTACAACAACCATTTGAGATCGAGACATATGCCTTTGACTATTCTATTGGTGCAATTCTTACTCAGCAATGGCATATCACAGTGAGATACTTTTAGACATAGTAAAAAATTATCCCACCTATGACAAAGAGATGTATTCCATTGTGAAATCATGTCGAAAATGGAAGCATTACATTATGGGGAAGGAAACATTCATCCGCACAGACTACCGACCCCTGCAGTTCATACAGACACAAGGGAAGTTTTAGAACATTCACCATCATAAATGGTCCAAATACATGCAACGATTCCATTTGAACATTAGGCATAAGAAGGGTGGTGCCAATAATGTTGTTGACTGCCTCAACTGACCA
Source organism: Pinus taeda (assembly GCA_000404065.3). Taxonomy (NCBI): domain Eukaryota; kingdom Viridiplantae; phylum Streptophyta; class Pinopsida; order Pinales; family Pinaceae; genus Pinus; species Pinus taeda. Next base: position 224,469 of record APFE030267374.1, on the reverse strand, counting down.
CTAGTCATGGCATTGACCACTCTGCTCGACTCTTTTGGGCACGAGACTGTGGGGTGGCCGCATCCTTACAAGTGCAATCCCGATTTCGGTAGCACATACCAGACACTCCTAGAAGGTAAGCAAGTTCCAAATTTTCACCTCGAGGATGCATTGTTATGCCACCTAGGATGCATTTGTGTTCCTTCAAGCAAGCATGCCAAGATGATTTAGAAGGTACACTATGGTCGGGTCGCTAGAAATTTCGAGGTAGATAAAAGAGTGGTAGTGTTGTAGATGTATTTTTATTCGCCGAACTTTTGATAGGATGTTGGGAAGTACATCAAATCTTGCACTACCTATGCCATTACCAAATTGATGGTCAAGAAGCAAGGCTTATATACTCCTTTTCCTACTCCTAGTCGACCTTGGGAATCCATCTCCATGGATTACATGTTGGGCCTTCCTTCTACTAAGCATGGCACTGAATGTGTTTTCATGGTCATCAAAAAATTCTCTAGGATGGCCATTCTAGTGGCTTCAAAGAAGAGTATCATAGAAGAATCCACTCCTAAGCTCTTCTTTGAATGAGTTTGGGTAGATTTTGGGATCCCATAGTCCATTATCTCATATTAGGGCATTAGGTTCCTAAGTACATTTTGGTCAATTCTCTGGTCAATGTTGGATACAAATCTCACTAAGTCCATGACTTTCCACCACCAAACTTATTGCCAAACAGAGGTCGTCAACATGATGATCATACACATTATGTGCATGTACAACTCGAAGCATCCACGCACATGGGATGAAAGCCTCCCCTATGTCCAACACAACTACAATAGAGCTCTCCATAGCTCAACTGGAAACAACCCATTTTAGGTAGGGTTGGGATTCCCACCACTATGTACCATTGATTTGGCCACACCATTTACAGCTACTCACACAGATTCAGCGCATTTCCTTTCTAAAGGTGACAAGTCTAACAACTTCATTGAACATATTCAGCACATCCGTCGGCACATCCATGACATATTGGATAGAGTCGATGCTAATTCCAAGCTTTGCCCCCTTTGATATGGACCTTACACCATCACTAAGTCTATAAGGGACAATTCGTTTGAGATCAAGATTCCACCATTCCTTGGCGTACACTTAGTGATCAATGTGGATTGCCTTCGACCATACTTCCCACCATTATTGAACACATCAAACATTGTAGAACAACTCATGCCAAGAGAGCTAAACCCAGAAAGCATGGAGCAAGCCACAACTAATTGGATCATGGACATGCTAATAAAGAACACTCACTAACAAAAGATCCAACTGTGTCGGGTTGTCAAAGTTTGCCAACTCTTGCACCAAAGAAAGTGGCTCGCCAACGACCAAGTTTAGCAGAAGTTTCCCCATCTCATGGAAGCACTCAACGCAATGGATACCATTTCTTCCTAAGGAGGTAGGAATGATCCAGGTGGATATTGGTGGCCACCCGCCTATTCCACTTGGACCCCCACAATTATCTCTTTTCAATTTCCTTAATTGTAGCACAACTTACTATTTTTGGTAGCTTTTCAAGTCCTAAACTTCTGAAGCTATTTTGAGGAACTAAAATAAGGTTTTAGCAAAACTGAAGAGACTAGAAAAGTCCCAAACTCATTTGCTAGTTTGTTTTTGGCTTACTCTTTAAGATATTCAAAACTAGGTCTTATGATAGCCAAACGAAAATCATATGCCAAAGTTATGACCCCGGGAAGTTGATGTACCAATTTACCCAAACGAGGCCCACAGTTTTGCCACTTCATCTCCTAGGGTTAGGTTTTGGGATGATGAGGGTTTTCGATTGTTTCTCAATAACAAATAAGATTTTGACGCTCATTGTAACATAGTTCAGAGGCATGTAACCACCACATTTCTTCTTAGAGATAAGCTACCATCACCCAAGCTAGTTTCTTTTTATTTATGTATGTAAGAATATTTCAGTTCTTTGATATGAATGAAATGAAGTTTTATTTCTGCCACATCTCTGTGGATATGGGTATTTTTGTATTTTGTTACATTCTAGCATAAGTCTGGATCAGTGGTATCAGAGCATTCTGCTCTTTCATTGTTTTTCTTTGCATGTCCCTAATGAGGCCAGAGTGTAAAGAGTTAGGGCTCAATTTGGTTGAACCTTTGCAAGACCAACCTCACTGTAGGTTTTAACCCCGTATAAAAATTATTTTCATAAGGATTCTAAAACATAGAAAATAAACAATGCAAGAGCATAACACATAAAACACGTATACACAGAGATTTTCCCTTGGATCCCAACACCGGGACTACCAGCTTGATTTTTATTATATTCCTTTCAATGTTATAATACATATTTATACATGTCGAAGCATCCAATACCATGGACCGAAAAACCATTGCATCCAAAACCATGGACTGGAAACCATTACGTCAAAAAAACATGTGTGAAAATCATGCACAAAACCATAGGTGGGTCCGCCCAGCCTAACATAGGTTCCAAAACCAAATTTTTTTGGGGCGCTGCCCCAGACCCCATAGAGTGGGGTTACGGGTACCCCTCAAACCCCCTGTGACCTCTCGCTATGCAATGAACAGGGGGCTCCGCCCCCCTTCTAACCCCCAGTTAATTATGTGGGCTAGTCATGGAAAGAATATAACACATCCCAACACTCGCGAAACCCGACAGCCTCCCATGGCAAAAGAAAAGAAAGATGAGGGGGTAGGATATCATTTCAAAATACTTCTCAAGGAAGCACACGAGCGACAGATTAATGTGATGATGGACAACTTTTCCCAGATTCTTTGACGACTACCCACACGCGATGCATCTTCATCCAACAAACACTCTGGAGGCGCCACTCCTTTTAAGGTATAAGATAACTTTTATATTCCCATATTTGAGGGCCAGATAGATGCATCCGCCATAGATAAATGGATAAATATGTTGGAAGGATATTTTTTAGTCCATGATCTTTCCAATCACGAAAAGATCACTTTTGCACTTCTCAAAGCCACCTCACATGTCAAGGATTGGTGGGAAACCTACTATGAACAAAAGGACGAGAGGGAATCCTCACCATTTTCAGCCGCACCCACTTGGAATTATTTCCGAGATTCCATCAAGGAGAAATATTACCTTGTCGGGAGCTATGAAGATAAATATATAATGTGGACCATGCTACTATAGGGAAAGGACGAAGATGTGCCAAAATTTATAAATGTTTTCCATACCCTTCACACGAAGCTAGATATCAAGGATTCTGAGAAGCATTTGGTACTCAAGTACCGCGATTGGCTACACAAGAACATCTAGAATGAGATGGAGTTCCTAGAAATCTCCTCTCTTATACTGACGTACCGATAGGCTATCAAGATTGAGCAGAAGTATAAACAGAAGAAGTGAGACTTTAGATTTGTGAATACAAAGCAAGGAAAATGAGCCACCAAACCATAGAGTAAAGGAAAAGTCCAAGTGAGGAAAAATAAGAAGGTTGTGGCCATGTCTTCCAAATACGGCTCCTGCGCACAATAGCAACAGATGGACAAGGTCATGGAGGAGTATAGGGACATTTGCGCCTCACCTATAGGGGTACCTCTACATTGTTATGTCAAGCACTCCATCTATCTGACCTCAGGTTGGCAGCTACCCTAAGGATTGATCTATCCATGCTTTTTTCTAGAGAAATATGTGATCAAGAGGAAAGTTCAGAAGCTATTGCAAAAAGGGCACATCAAGCCAATCTCATCACCTTGTCAGAGCTTGATTATATCGGTACAAAAGAAATATGGGACCTGCAGACTTTGTATTGACTATCGGCCATTGAACAAGATCACTATCCAGAATAGGCACCCAATCCCACAAATTGATCACCTTCTGGACCAGCTCAAGGGGGATAGATATTTCAGCAATATTGACTTGAGGTTTGGTTATCACCAGGTGCCTATTGAACCCTTCGATGTAAGGAAGACTACCTTCAAATCCAAGGAGGGCCTTTTCGAATGGTTGGCCATGCCTTTCGGGTTGACGAATGCCCCTACAACCTCCATGAGATTGATGGAAGAAATCTTGTGACCCTTAACCAATGCATTCGTGGTGGTTTATATAGATGACATATTGATATTCATCCAAAGTTAGGAAGATCACCTCCACCATATTAGACAGGTCTTTCAAATGTTGCAACAACACATGTTATGTGCCAATTTGGAGAAATTCACTTTTGGCATCACCCAAGTTCAATATCTAGGGTACATCATTGATGATCAGGGTGTGCATGCAGACCCAAAAATGATACAAGTCATTCGGGATTGGCCAACCCCAACCACTTTAACATAGTTCCGCAACTTTCTAAGTTTTATCAATTTCTATCGCAGGTATGTGTTGGGGTTCTCTCATATCACTTAGCCGTTAAGTCAAATCACCAAGGGTAGAGAGAAAAAAAAAATTATTTTGGTATGAATCCCAACATAAGGCATTTTTCAAGTTGAAGCATCACCTCTGCTCTGTACTAGTGCTCACATTACCAGACTTGCAACAACCATTTGAGATCAAGACAGATGCCTCCGATTATGTTATTGGTGCAGTTCTTACTTGGCATGGGCATCCAGTGATATATCACAGTCAAACACTTTCAGACATAGTATGAAAGTATCCCACCTATGAAAAAGAGATGTATTCCATTGTGCAAGCCTACCAACAATGGAAGCATTACATTATGGGGAAGGAAACAGTCATCTACACAGACCACCGAACCCTGCAGTTCATATAGACATGAGGGAAGTTGCAGAATGGTCACCATCATAAATGGTCCACATACCTGCAATAGTTCCATTTGAACATTAAGTAAAAGAAGGGCAACACCAACAATGTTCCCAACTACCTCAGCCGACCACCGGTCATGGCGCTAGCCACTGTGCTTGACTCTTGTGGGCACGCCACTGCAGGGTAGCCACAACTTTAGAAGGGGGATCCAAGATTCAACAACACATACCAGACACTCCTGGAAGTTAAGAAAGTTACAAATTTTCACATCCAAGGTGCATTGTTATGCCACCTGGGACACATTTTTGTTCCTTCAAGCAAGAATTCCAAGATGATTTGGGAGGCGGACTACAGTTGTGTTGTTGGACATTTTGGGGTAGAGAAAATAGTGGCATTGCTGTAGAAGTATTTTTATTAGCTAAACCTTCAATAGGATGTTGGGAAGTACATCAAATCCTACACTACATTTTCCATTTCCAAACCGACCATCAAGAAGAAATGCCTATATACTCCTCTTCCTACTCCTAATCAACCTTGGGAATCCACTCAATGGATTACATGTCGGGGCTTACTTCTACTAAGCATGGAAATGACCGTGTTTTCATGGTCATCAACATATTCTCTAAGATGGTCATTCTGGCAGCCTGCAAGAAGATTATCATAGCAGAAGCCACTACTAAGACCTTTTTTGAACGAGTGTGGGTACATTTTTGGATCCCATAGTTCATTATCTCAGATTGGGGCAACAAGTTCCTAAGTACATTTTGGTCAAGTCACTAGTCGATGTTGGATACCAATCACTCTAAGTCCACAGATTTCCACCCTCAAACTAATGGCCAAACAAAGGTCGTCAACATGATGAGCATACACATTTTGTGTATGTACAACTCTAAGCATCCACACACATGGGATGAAAGCCTCCCCTATTTCCAACACAACTACAACACGGATCTCCATAGCTCAAATGGCCACAACCCCTTTTAGGTTGGGTTGGGATTCTAGCCACTATGCCCCATTGATGTGGCCATACCATTTCCAGCTACTTAGGTAGATTCAACTCATGTCCAGCTTGAAGATGATAGGGCTAACAACTTCATTGAGCACATTGAGCACATCCTCTAGTAGGTCCATGACATATTGGACAAACGCAGTGTTAAGTACAAGTACCATCATGATCAACATTAGGTGCCACACAAATTCCAGGGGGGCGACAAAGTTTGTTTATATTTGCAAAACGAGCGTCTCGTTGGGCCCCATTGCAAGCTTCACCCGCTCCAATATGGACCTTACACCATCGCTAAAGTTGTAGGGGACCATGATTTTGAGATCAACCTTCCACTTTTCCCAGGTCTACACCCAATGTTCAATGTGGACCACCTTTGACCATACTTTCCACCATTACTAGACAAATCTGACATTGTAGAACAACTCACACCATTAGAGTTAAACCCAAACTGCATGGAACGTACCAAAACTGATTGGATCATGGAAACATAGATCAAGAACACTCACCAAAAGAATATCCAACTGTATCAGGTTGTCAAATATGACCAACTCTTGCACGAAGGAAAGTGCCTCACCAAGGACCGAGTTCAACATAAGTTTCCACCTCTCATGGAGACACTCAACACAATGGGGACCATTGCTTCCTAAGGGGGGAGGAATGATCCAGGTGGATATTGGTGGGCACTAACCTATTCCACTTGAACCCACACCATTGATTCTTTATAGTTTCCTTATATGTAGCACAACTTACTATTTTTGGCATTTTTTTGGGTCCTAAAATTCCGGAGCCGTTTTGAGGGACTAAAAGATGTTTTAGGGAAAACAGAGAGACCAGAAAAATCCCAAACTAGCTTGCCACTTTTTTTTATAGGTTCCTCCTTAAGATCTTCAAAATGAGGCATTATGATAGCCAAATAGAGATTCCATGCCAAAGTTATGACCTCGGGAAGTTGATGTACCAATTTACCCAAATGGAGCCCACAATTTTGGTGCTTCATCTCCTAGGGTTATGTTTTTCGATGTGTAGGGTTTTCTATTGTTTCTCAATAATAAATAGACCTTTGAGCCTCATTGTAACATAGTTCAGAGGCATGTAACCACCACATCTCTTCTCAGAGATAAGCTATCAATGTTGGAGCTAGTTTATTTTTATTTTTGTATGTAAGCATATTTCAATTCTTTGATATTAATGAAATGAAGTTTTATTTTTGTTGCATCTCTGTTTATATCGGTATTTATGTATTTCTTTGTTTTCTTGCATAAGTCTGGATCAATAATAGGTTCAATGTGCCCTGTCCAATGAAGGTATAAGGTGGGAGAACTCGAGGTATCAACCAACGGTGGTTAACGGTGACCACCAACACTAGAATTCCTAGTGCAGCTCTTGGAACTCTTCCAAATATGGCAAGAAGATAAATTCTTCTACTGGAGGAAGTGCTCCCTAGTGTTTTCAAAATGGATACCATTAGGGTTTCATACTAGAATGATTAGTGCAGTTCCTGGAATGGTTCCAAATCTGGCAATATGTTGTTAGTCTTATGCTAGAGGAAGTGTCCTTAATGTTTTGAAGAGGGAGACCATCAACTTAGAAAAGGGAGGTCTCAACTCGTGGAAAAGGGAGAACTTCAACCTTAAAACGGAGGTATCAACTTGTGGTGGCTTAAGGAAGGACATCAATGATGGGCATGCTCAAGGGATTCTTTGTCTCTCGCTACAAATATGAATCTAGGTATGGTTGTCTCCAGCTATAGGATAAGGAAATGGGTTTAGGTTGTGTCTTAGGCTCACTTGATTTATCTTTGAATCTTATAGATGATCATCAATTCTCCCCTTGTCATATATAAGGTGCAAAGATGAAGTGAACTCAAATGCAATATTTTTAAATACTTTTGAAATATGTTCCTGGTTATTGAAGCCCGTTGCCAAGAAGTGATCCGTCCAAGGTGAATCTATGTTCTTGCAGGATGATTTTTCTGAGGCACATGTTTGAATGATGAGTGCGATGACCACAGTGCTCACATTGATGAAGATCAAAACAATGATATTTCACGTGGTCAACTCGATTATAGTGTTGGCGTTTGACAATATTTGACTATGAATGTGAAGGAGTAGGATCTAGAATGGGTAAAGATGAACTTTCTTGGAGAGACAAAACACTTTGAAAATTGATGGCATTGGAATATTCTAGAATATGAAAGGATATGTCCTTGTCATATCCAAGATTAGTTTTGTTCTTGTTTATTACAAGCTCTTCCTAGGTTTTGATGATGGGCCTGGAAAGTGTAGACTAAACTTTTGCATCTTTGTGCACATCCACCTCAACCAACCTCAATCTCATTTATATGATTACTTTCTAACTATTGATGGAAGTGAACTTCAGACTAAAAAATGGGATTGGTCTGAACAAGTTTAGAATGACAACTCTTATGTTGTAATTCATCTTGTTGTAGTTGTGACTCAAGATGCAAAAAAAAAAATTATTTTCCTGTGCGTTGTAGCATTTTTGAATGCCAACAAGAGTATTTTTCCTTATTTGGATTTTGTTACGAACAATAGACACCATTAGTGTGCTTAATAACTCTAACAAGTCATTGAGACCGACCATTGTCTCATGAAAAAAAAAGACCTCAAAAAGATTTCAATTAAAAATGCACCACTATCAGCTCCAAAATCTTATTTTACTATAACTTCAATTGATGAAAAAAATACCATGAGTTGTAGGTGGATTTAGGCCCAAAACATTCTTGCAACAAATTCTAATATATATCTATGAATAATAGAGACCCATCATACAACCTGTTTGCAATTCTCATCAAAATAACTGAAAAAACAATGGTGTCTTTAATCTCAAGATATATAAATATAAATGACATCATTTTTTGTTTTAAGATTCAATGAACACCAATTGATATATTAAATAAAAATGGCACCTTTATAAAAAAAAGATCTATTGTATAAACTTGGTATCTAATTTATATAACATGTACCAAAATCTAGTACAATAACATGTACCATTTAGTCAATAGCAAAACAATTGGATGGTGTTTAACTCACATACCGACTGCTAACACATATAAGTTAATATTTAATGCATATATATGTCTTCAACACATATGTTTCTAACATACCAATGAATATATACCAACGCAATTAACATATAATTCTACCAAACATGTGAATGGAAAACATACATTGCAACCATACACTCAGCACAGGCCATGACATGTCATTTCAATATTGCAACCACATGCAGAGACATTCATTGCACAAATATTCAATGCTCGAACTTCAATGCTCAACCAGATTCAATGCAATCCATATATACATACCAACAACTCTATGTAATTGGCCTCAAGGACTTCAATGTATTCAAAATATGACAGTGTTGCTAACAAGGATGGTGCATAGTCTTCAAGAATCGATGCTTCAATGAATGAACTATATGTGTCATAAATCACTTACGAGATATGACCATACTTGTTCACAAATATTCAATTCAAGGATTATAGAATTCTTATTAGTTTAATCAATGCACACTACTGTACAAGCAACATTCAACTAAGAGAATTGAACTAAGCTGGTGTCGATTTAAAGGCACCTCAATTCTCACCTCAGAAATGTTCCACACTACATTGCACTATTGGTGAGCACCAGTATTGCAGCAATAATGTTGCAACTACTAGGATGCCTACTTTACTCTTATCAACCTGGTAGTTCGCAACAAACTTGGAAGCGTCGATTATGTATGCACAAGTACTAGTTCTCATTGCAGGTTGTCACTTGGTCAGCCAATGCAAGATCACTAGGACCTCAAACCAACTTCTATGGATTCTAGAAGAAGCTCTATATGTGATGAAAGGAAAGAAATATTACTCTACATATGCTATTCTAACTGTAGAAAAGAGAAAGACTGAAATGTAAAGCAAACCTAGTAAACCCTAATTAAACAACTAATTCTACTTTTGTAGAAAGCACTATGAAAACAATGAAAGGAATGACATTACCTACTCAAGGAAGTAAACAACATCTAACTATGCTATTTCTGGAAGTAAATAAGCAAAGAACATATTTTTGGATTTTTATGTACTTTCATGTGAGTTTGACATGCATGTAATTTATTGTGTGTGAGTGTGGCATTGAATAGGTGGCGATGAAGGGGCCTTGGGACTTGAGAAGATGTAGGATGGTGTCAATGGGCCCTAGGAGGTCTTAGGTGGCCTTCTAGAGTCTTTTCCCACACTCAGACTTCAAAAAAAAGCCTACATGAAAATCTACAGGAGGACACAGGAAATCTATAGGAGGAAAACGGGGAATCTACAAGAGGAGGCTGAGAGTAATTTTCAATGTTTTGAGGATGTGAGAGTGGGTGGAAAAGGTGGATGAAGGTTGGAATGAGGTGTTAGGGCACCTAGGGTCTACCATGAATCACCAGGAGAGAGAAAGATGATTGGGTTTGCGCAAGGAGAGAGGAAGAAGTTCTAGGAAAAATGCAGGAAACTAAGGCAGAATTGAGATGAGGTTTGGGAGACCAATAGGGCATGGATCAGATGGAGGGGGTGATTGCTGATAATATAGACTATTGCTAGAAGAGATATGCTACATATAAACTAATAGTAAACCAAGGAAATCAAGCAACAAGTGAAATGAATGCATTTAGGAAAAACAAAGTTTTGAATAAAAATGGTCTAAACTATGATATATGAAAGGAAATGCTGAGAAATGCTGCAAGCAAGGAAAGCATGAAAGAAGACTATTGAAAATGAGGAAGTGAGAATGATGAAGAAGATCTAAAGCAAAGCAAAGATGGACTATTAACTTACTAAAAAGCTGCAAACACTAGAAGTCCTATGAAGGAGGAAAATCTATGTTTTTGGGGTAGTAAGAAGGTCTTTGCCTCAAATCATGGTCCCAAAGGGAGGAAGAGAGGCCAAGGAACTGTTGCTAGCATTTTGAGTCTTTGTTGATCACTGTTTAACTTGCTACAGAAAGCATAAATGGAAGAAAACTACTAGATCATCAAAAGCAACCTATTCTTAACCATAAAAGAAATACATCTAACATAAACATAATCTACAAACTAAAATAAAAAAACAAATACAAGTAGAGGAACTTGGATTCTTAGATTGGGCCCTAACCCAAGAGCTTTAGCCCTCTGAGGTAACTCAGTGCTAGCTCAAAAAGGATCTCATCTTTATTATGAAAACAATAACAAGATTACATGAAATTGTCACAAAATGATAAGCTCGAAGTTGGAGCAGAGTTTACATAAGAAAAAATCCAACAAAAATCTGACCCTAGTGAGGCCCTAGGCCCCTCTACTTATAAAAATGAAGCTTCCAATAGCTTCCTTAAAATTGAGGAGGCTTGGCTTCCAAAACTCAAGATAATTATCAGTCATCCTCCACTTGCTCGGCTACCTTCTAGTGCATGATTCGGCTGCTTATACTTTGAGCTGAATGAAGGGGAATTTGAAGTGAGGAGTAATAAATGAGGGGAATTCCCTCCTATAAGTCCTCTCCTTTGTCCACTTTGATTTATTGTTACCATTTGTCCACTGGATCCTTGACTTTGACCTCGAAACTCATCAATAATCTGCATTAAATACATGTTAGACCACATGGCACAATAACTAATTCAACTCGCCCTATAAGCATAAATATAATTAGAAAATCATACAATAATCTAAGAGAATGGTTGATTTGATTAGGTTAGGAGGTAAAATGAGCCCATATAATTACCCATTTATGAGGCTCATCATCACCCCCTTACTAAAAGTGTTGCTCATCCTTTGAGCAACTTAATCAATCTCATCTTTTATGGCCCTGGTGGCCTCCCTAGCACCCTAGGCTTCTGATGTGGTCTACTCTTCTTTGCCATATAATCCGACCTTCCTGTCTATCTCCTTCCACTGCTCCTCCTCTTCTTCTTCTTTTCTGCCTTCTAGCATGCCTAACAACAATGGGGGACCCACTTTGAGGCTAATCCAGTTGACCTTCAGCCTCTGCATAGAGTGCTTGTAGATTAGCACTCTTTTCAATGCCTCCTTTAGCCTCATGGGGGAATAATATTCCTTGACCTGTAAACTGTGTGGTAAGGTGTTCCATCTCCTCATGCATGCATGCATGCACATAGTCATCCCCAAGTAGCCTTTGCATATCCTCAAAGTGTGAAATGGCTTGTGCCTGATTGGTGAGATATCTAGGGGTAATCTGAGGGTCATTAACAAGTAGGTTGTGTGTGCTGATGAGTGCCATAGGATCTGATGGCTCAGCTCTAATCATTAGTGGCTCATTCTACCCCTTTACCATCAATATTTTTATTTCTGCTGCCCTCAATTATTCATGGTTCATCCATGAGGCCATGGCCATTAATTGTAGGTCCCCTAGCTTGGCATTGGGGTCCCACACATTCATGTCTGTAAGGGCCATGTTATGTAGGTAGAATTGTGCCATCTTTTCCTTATCCTTTGATGTGCTTTGGTCACACAGATCCATAAACTGCTTGTAATCTTGGAAAGGCATTATGCCTCTTTGTGCCAGAGTCTTTATCTAGAATTGTAACCATTGGTCCTTGAGATAGAGGCCATAGGATTTTGTTGGTGTTCTACATTGCAATGCCTCTATGGATAGCTAGCCATGCATGCCAGCTGAGTCTCTTTCTCTTGCAACTACCTCCTTAACAATTCACTTTTAGTTTCAAGGTGGCTTCTTGTAATTACTTCCCTATCTCTTAGGGCACTCAACTCTCCGCCCATTTCTCTAAGTTTGTTTTCCATATGGCCAACATCCTCAAATCCTTTGGATTTGGCTATTTGCGTCCACCTATGTATTCTTATTCTTTCTTTCTTTAATTCAAAGAATAGTGTAATTGCAAAATTTTGTGGGATTATCCTTCCTCCCTCAAGTAGATTGTAATAGGAGGCAAGACTAGGCTGGGGATCAGGTTCTTGTAGCTCTGTTGCTTCCTCCTTTACCTATGGTTGTCCTTCCATCCTTTTCTCAAGCTTTTGGGTCTCTTGTAGTTTTGATAGTGTCTCCTGTAGAACTGTCTGAGCCTCCTGTAGGACTGTTTTTAGGTCATGTAGTACTACCTTTTCCTTCCATGTGGAAGATATAGGAGTCCCCCTTTCATATGTGATAGGTGTCTTGGAAGGGGATTCTTTCCCCTTGGCAGAGGGTGAATATTTAATTGTTAGCACTTTTGAAGAGGGCTGAGGTTTTCCTATTTTGATCCTTGTGCTCTTCTTAGCCCTAAAATACATGGAGGCCTGTCTTTTCCTCTTTTGCTTTGACTTGATTGGTGTACTGAGGGTAGTGAGGGTAGCTGCTACCTCCCTTTACAGAGTCTCAAGGGACTCTTCTCCTTGTTCTGCCTTTTCTGCCTCTTTTTCTCCTCCTTCTATCTATTTTTCTGTCTCTTCCTCCTCTGTTTCTTCAGCTCTCTCCTCCTCTATTTTAGTTTCTTCCTCCTTCCTTTCTTGTTCTACTAAGTCACTAGTGGCTTCTCCTTCTCCCCCTTGCTGCTTTTCCTCCTCACTTCCAGTAGGACTGACATCATAGGTTAAGGCCTCTATGTCATCCTCAGTTGTCATGTTTCGGAAAACTTACCATGCTATAGGGAGTGTAAATGTATGGAGGGCTTCCTTCACTAGGATTTTGATTAACCCATGGTGAGCTAGTAGCTTTCAATTTCCTACTAGAACCTTGGTGCTGGAGACAATGAGGGACTGTAGGAGGAAGTAGGGGATACTGAGCTTCTGAGGTGTTGGAGTGTCCATGCCATACCTCAATTCATGGAGGATTCTAAAGTGATAACCATAGACAATTTTTTACCTCCCCATTTTTAACCTCTACAAGGGTTTCATTGTTTTGGAAGAAGTTTTTCTTAGCAGCCTGGCCAATTGGTTTCCCATCCTTACTCTAAGGTAGCCCAAGAGGAAGGGGAGTGACCCTACTAATAATTTCAGGGGTTATCTCCATGGAAAGACCTCTACAGGTGACAATGGCATGATTTCCTGTGTGGGGTACTAGAGAGAGAGCAAACGCTTGGGAAAACCTCATCCAACCCTTGGAATTTCTCAAAGAAATTCATCCAATTTTCCCTTGTGAAGATGTCCACCACTTGTGGATGTGCATAGAGACTAGTGGAGTTAGTGGGATCCTTTCTCATAAACCCTCCCTTCATTTTGTTTATACTCTTTTGGGAAACCAAATGTGGAGATGGAGACAACAAATTTTGAGAAAAACATAGAAACAGAGGAAACTGTGTTGTTGTTATTGTTTTTTTTAATAAGCATATTTTTTTTAATTTTCTCCTCTCCTAAAGACTTTATTTCCTCCTCAACTTGAAACCACTTCTTGCATATATTGATATTCAATAGGGGGCATGCATGAACCCTACCTCTTCAGACTGAAAATCGTGCTAAAACTCATGTTTTATCCCTTCAAAACAACTCACTGCCCCTCCTGTAGAAGCTTGTTGCCCCTCCTGTAGAATTCCAGTAGGTGCTCTTATAGAAGTTGTAGGTGTTCCTGTAGAAAACACTGAGAGTAGTACTATGGGAGAGATTGATGGAGGACGATAGTTACAAGGTTGTGGGGCACAAGGAGATTGTTGTAGCTAAGTTACGAGGAGAGAATGAAGGAAAAGGTGGCGAGGATGCTCAGGGAGGAGTACTTATTACCCTTTATGGATATTTCTGGTGATGAGGGGTGAGCTATTAATGTATACGTTGGCCATATTCAGACCATTTGTCCCCACCTACTTGGTCATCATGGCTTCTCCTCGTAATCATCTCCCATTGTTGCATCAGAGTTCACAATTCCTCCACTACCTGTCCTTGGCATCTTATGCTGGAGTTGACTGTGCGCACGTGTGGGTGACATCTCGGATGAGTGGAGTCAACTAGACGAAGGTGGCCAAGTTAACTCGCCACCTTTCCTTCATTCAACCTCAACCATCTCATTGCTTTTTCATGACTTCTAATTACACAAATGCAAACAGAGGAGTGATTTAGTTACTTACCTGTGATCTGAATGTATTTGCTATGAGCTGTTGTGGCTCTCTCCCTACTGCATGCTTTTATTTCTTTTGATGCATGTTGTCTACTTGCTGGTGTATGGTTGTGTCTTGTGCAAGTTCTTCTCTGGCTGGGTCTGAGCTTCAGGTGCCTTCTCAACCTGCATCTGTGCATTCTCCTACTGCTAATGCTAGGTTTTGATGGGATCAGCTGCTACAGGAATTCCTACAGGAGCTCCTGTAGCTGCTTCTCCCCTTGAATCTTCAACTTCTTCTTATGCTTGGAGCTTGATGATGATGCCATTGGTATAGATAAATATGGCGAGCTAGTAGGTAGGCTTCAAGTGAGGTGGAGGGTGCTGCTTCCTCTCTTATTTTTTGTTTTTTTTTTCTTTTATTGAAAAACTTTTTTTTTGTGTTTTTCTTGGACATGAAGAAAAATGATTCTTGGGGTGTGATGCAGGGTTGGAAATGATGGCAAGGAGTTTTGAAGAATGTAGGAGGTTTTATAGGTTCTTCATGAACCTTCCCTATCCCTCAAACTTCCTTCTGTATCCATTTCTGGCCCTCTGTAATTCCTATAGGAGCCTCCCGTAGAAAACACAAAGCCTCCTGTAAAAGACATAGTTTTTGAAAAAGAAGCATAGTGGGGTGAAAGAAATTCCAAAAATGATGGATAAAATTGTGGAGAATATGAGATGGGTGCTGGTATGAATGTCAGGGTCCCTTTGGCACCTTCTTCGTCTCCCTGTAGTCCTCCTGCAAACCTGCAATGCATCAAAAAAATCATTTTATTTCTCCTTTTTCTCTTTTTTTCTCATTTTTTTTTTTTGAAAACAACTAGGGTGCATTAGAGAGGTTTTCACCCTAATTGCCTTCCCTAGGCACCTCCAAGGGAGGTTTTCACCCAGGGATCTTATTTTTCTCTCTCTCTTTTTTTTCATCACTAGGCCGCCTCAGAAGAGGTTTTCAACACAATGATGGGATTCAAGCGCCTCATGGAGGTTTTCACTTGAGTCCTTATTATTTTTTAATTTATTTTCTTCAGTGAGTGGATGAAGTAGAAGTTGAGACATGCTCCACTACCATCACTGTTTTATTCAAATCTTCAATAAATTCTCACTTGGAGAGGGGTTTCTTGTAAACTTTCAACCGATGTCCATTGACAAGCATGGGGATGGCTTCATCATCAATGGTTTGATCAGAATTGAACCATTGTCATTGCATTTCTCCACAATGTAGGGTCCTAGCCATATTGTCCTCAGCTTGCCTTTGAAATCTTTGTATCTTGAATGATAGAATAGTGCCCAATCTCCCTCTTGGAATTGGTTCTCCTTGATATTTTTGTCATGCCATATGTTTCTCTGAAGTTGAACTACCTTTGTATGGAGAAGGGCTTGCAATCTGTATTCATCCAATCCATTGAGCTGAAGTAATCTCTCATTCTGTACATGGCCGAGGTCTAGATCCAGCTGAGCTACCATCCTTAGTGTATTGAACTCAAATTCTATTGACAACAAAGCCTTCTTCCCAATACTAGTTCATAGGGTGTGAACCTCGTGGTGGTCTTCCATGTTGTGTTGTAGGCCCAAGTGGCCTCAATTAATATGTCTACCCAGTCTTTGCTGCTGCTACTTACTACCTTCATCAGGATCCATTCCAATGCTCTGTTAGTGACCTCCACCTACCCATTAGCTTGTGGACGGTAAGGGGTGGAAGCCTTGTGCTTGATTTTATGATGTGTGAGTAGGTCTTCAATCAAATTGGAAGTGAATTAACTACCTAGATCTGTGACCAAATCTCTTGGATACACGAACTTGTAGAATATGTTTTCTCTCAAAAACTTAGCTACTTTTTCCTCGGTCGCCGCTTTGATTGTTTTTGTCTCTCCCGACTTTGTCAGGTAATCGGTGCACACAATGATGTATTGTTTCTGCTTTGAAGGAGGGCCGGTAGGACCCACAAAGTCCACGCCCCACTTCTCAAATGGCTCAAAGGTCACTTGAGGTTGCATGGGCATATCATCCTTTGGAGTAGGTTTCCCTATCTTCTGACACCAATCACACTAGCTTGTATATCTCCTCACATCCTGATGAAGAGTGGGCCGGTAGTAGCCTACTTGCAGTATCTTGAAGGTAGTTCTTTTTGCTGCAAAATGACCTCCACAAGGCCCGTCATGACAGGTCAGGAGCATGTCAAAGACTTCCTCCTCCCTGACACATCTTCTCAAGATCTGATCTGGGCCAAGTTTGAAGAGGTTGCCCCCAATCTAGGAGAAAGGGACGCTTTTCCTTACTATCTTGCTCTTCTCTTTTGAGGACAGGTGTGGTGGGAACTGTGTTGAAACCAAGTAGTTTTCTATATCAGCAAACCATGGAGAGAGTATTGAGATAGAAAATATATGTTCATCTGGCATTTGGTCATCCACCATTCCTTCTTCACCCACAGGCAAATTTACTCTAGACAAAATGTCAAAAACAACATTTTCTTTACCAGGCTTATCAATAATGGTCAAATAAAACTGTTGGAGTAAAATCAACCATCTAATAATATGAGAATTTACATTTGGTTTGTTCATTAAATATCTAATTGCAGCATGATCAGTGTGCACAAAGGTTTGATAGCATGTGATATAAAGTCGGAATTTGTTTAAGGAATTCACGATAGCTAGGAGTTCCTTCTTGGTCATTGTATAGTTTAACTCTACCTTTGACAAGTTCTTTCTTATAAAGTATATGGCATAAGGTAACTTTTCATATATTTTTCCCAAGGCTGCTCATATTGCTTTGTCTGAGGCATCTGTGTGAATGTGGAAAGGTAGGGCCTAGTTTGGGCCTCTGAGAATTGGGGCAGTCACTAACTTGCTCTTAAAGGTATATAGGGCTTCTTGATAGTTTTCTGACCATATGAACTCAACATCCTTGCCTAAGAGGCTAAACAAAGGAGAGGCTAGCTTGCTAAAACCTTTAATGAATCTCTTGTAATACCTAGATAAGCCTAGGAAGCTTCTGACATCTCTCACCTTTTGCAGAGGTGGGACCCTTTGGATGATGGTGATTTTGTTGGGGTCCACCTGCAATCATTGCTAAGATATTGCATGACCTAACACAGTCCCTTCAGTCATAAAAAATTAACATTTTTCTGGACTAAGGGATAGGTTCATCTCAATACACTTGTCTAGAACTTTTCCTAGGTTAGATAAAGCTTCCTGAAAGTCAGAGCCATGAGGAGTAAAATCATCCATGTATATTTCTACTACATCATGAACCAGTTCAGAAAATATACTCAATATTGCTCTTTGGAACGTGGTTGGAGCATTGCACAAACCAATAGGAAGGACCCGGTATGCAAAGGTACCCCGAGGACAAGTGAAAGTGGTCTTATGTTGGTCTTCCAGGCTTATTTGAATCTGATTGTACCCACTAAACCCATCTAGGAAAGAGAAATTTTTTTCCCTGTCAGACCGTCTAACACTTGATCTATGAAAGGTAAAGGAAAATGGTCCTTTTTGGTGGCTTTTTTCAATTGCTGATAGTCGACACAGATTCTCCACTTACCATTTTTCTTTGGCACTAGCACCAAAGGAGAGAACCATTCACTGTCAAAGATGGGATAGATGAATCCTGCATCAAGCAATTTCTGTAGTTCTTCCTTAACAATATCTTTAAGTGCTAGATTCATCCTCCTTTGAGGTTGCCTGACTAGCTTGCAATCTTCCTTGATGTATATATGATGAGTTCATACTGAAGGGTGCACTCCCATCATTTCCTTATAACTCTAGGCGAAGGCATCTAGATGTTTTTTCAGCAGGCTGTATAGCTACCTCTCCTGGGAAGTAGAGGGATGGATTGATTGTTAAAGTTCTTTTTGCGCCAAACTCTATATTTTTGATACAGGGAGAAGTAGGATCAGCCACATAGAGATCAGTTGAGGAGTTGTTTTGGGTTTCTCTTACTATGTCTTCTAATGGTGATACACTAGGAGGTGGATTCTGAATCAAGTTTTCAATCATATCATCCTCATATTGTGGTTTTCCCCCCATGGCGGTTTCTAATGTACAAAGTGGTGTAGAATAAAATTCATCCTCATCTTCCTCCTCCAACTAGAGAGGTAGATCAAGTTCTAGTAAGGGTTTGGTAGGAGGATATAGGATTAGCTTCTTGGACATGTGCCCATTCTTTATGGTCATTTTCCTAGCTCGATAGCTGATGTAGGCATTGACTGTAGCCAACCAGGGGCTTCCCAAAATGAGAGGATATCCAGTGAGCTTTGCCTTTGGCTAGAGAACTAGGAAATTAGTAGGGTACTCCCAAAAATCAATGGATGCCATCACATCTTCCACAATCCCCTCAGGGGTGATTATGGAGAGGTCTGCTAGCTGTAGCACTGTCGTGGTCTTCCTCAAAGAGCCCTGGAGGTTGAGTTTGAGCATTATTTCCTTTGTCATCACATTAATGGAAGCTCCCAGATCAATCAAGGTATGCAGGATAATTATGACATTGATGTGGACATCAACTACTGGGCTTCTAGGGTCCAAATATTTTGGACAAATTACCCACCCCAACATTAGGTCAGACAATTGTCCTATGACATTGATGGTTGGGGCATCTGTCTTGCGCCTTCCTGGATGCCTAAAGCACTTCTCTTTGATCAACCTATTGTAGATAGGCACATCTTTTATGGCTTGGAGCAATGGTATATTTACACATAAATGTTTCAATTCTCCCAGGAGTTCAGTCTCTTCTGGGGTAGGATGGACTGTTACAGATAGTCTCTCAGGAAAGGGTGGACTTGCTTTACGTTCGCTTTCCTTTTTCTCTTCCTCAACCTCCCTGGGTGGAGGCTCGCTATCTGGGAGAACTTTTCTAGATTGCAAGTTGATTTCTTGAATCTCCATAGCGTAAGTTGGGCATTATGGTTTCCCACTATACACTTGCTAATCATGTCTATCGTTTGGGTTTGAATTTGGCTAGGGAAGCATTTAGGGTTGCCTTGGTGGAGCAGAAAGCAATGGTTGTGGTTGGGAAGGTGGTGGAGGCATAAGACTGGGAAGAGATTTGTATTGGGGCCTCCACCCCTGATGAGATGCATTCCACTAAGGCTACAACTAAGCATAGGATTGAAATGAATGGGTGGCTGGTTGGGCATGATATTGAGATCTGAAGGACCAAGGAGGTGGTGTGGACCAGGAAGGATGAGTAGGGGGACTCCAAGAAGGTATGGAGGGCACTTGGTTGGGGTTGTAGTATGCCTAAGATGTCCCTTGCATCCCTTGCTGGTATGGTCTAGGTCCATGTGACCTTCTTTGGTTTATGTAATAGAGTTGTTATGTGACTCCCTCAGGCCCTTGATAGATAGCTTTAAGTCCGGGCAAGGAAGGGCACTTATCTGTAGAATGATTTTCTTCACAGACTGAAAAAACCTCTATAGAGTTCAATGGGCATTCATTCCTAGAATGCCTCTTGGTGCATCTAGGGCAAAAAATGGCCAAAAACCTCTATGCTTCCTCTTGTTTTCTTTTGATATGCATGGTGTCCATTTGCATGGCAAGAGTTTGCAACATCTCACTCTTGAAGTCATCCAGCATGTTTCCAATTTATCCTTTAATGGATGAGTTGGAGGAAGAGGTACTGGCTGTGGGTTGACTCCCCCTACCTTTCTTTCTGGCTGCCCTAGAATGGTTTCTAAAAATAGTCTTTATTTCCTCATAGGATAGTTGGTAGATGTCTCCCTCGGCCAGCAGATGGAGGGTGTCTAGAATATCTTCCCAAATTCCCCTGAGCAGGACCAACTTTAGAGACTCAAGGTCAAGTGTACACCTGGCCCTTTTGTAACTGAGCTAGAATCTCTCTTCATAGTTGTCTAGGGTCTCATCACTTCCTATGGTCATTCAGAAGATTTCTTATTTCATATATTTTGACCTACAATAGTCCCAATACTTTTTGTTAAAGGCTTTCTGCATCTAAGCCCAAGTTGTGATGCTATTGCCAGGTAATCCCATGAACCAGCGCAATGCTGCATCCTTGAGAGTAGAAGGGAACAATTTAAACTTTTTCTCATCTTCTGCATAGTCACAAGTTCAATAGATGACAACAAACTCAGACAAGAAGGTGTCAAGATCTTCTGTAGTTAGACCATGGAAATGAGGTAGGGTGGAAGGGCTTATATTCTTCATTTTGGTGTCCCCATTTGTCTCCCGAATGGGACAGGTACCCTTTATTCTCTCTCCATTACCCCTAGCATTTTTGTTTTCAGCCATTGGCTCCAAAGGAATGTTTTCTTCTTCTTCTTCCCCTATAGGTTCTTCAAATATGTCTTGTTGTTCACCTAAGGGTTCTTCTTGATCACAACCATCGAAGAAGAGAGAAGGTTGGCTGTGTGAAGCAGTGGGGGTGTTGGGCAAAATTTTCCTGAGTTATCTCTATTCCTACGAGGCATAAAACGAAATATTTTTGGTTGGTTTTGTATTTTCCCCACACTGATAGCACCTACAGAAACTGAAATTTTGATTTGAACAAAACAAATTGCAACTATCTGAAATGAACTTGCTGAAATGGAAATTTGCAAAATTGAAAAGGAAAGCAAGGAAATGCAAAACTTGAAAGGAAAATAAATGACTAGCCTACTTTTGCTAAAATGAACTATTAGTAGAATGTTGCAATAGGAAATAGAAGAAAGTAGTAATCACAAAATACTTTGACGCTTCCTCGAAAACGGTGCCAAAAAGTGGTAAGCACCAGTATTGTAGCAATAATGTTGCAACTCATGGGCTTCCTACTTTACTCTTATGAACCTAGTAGATCGTAACAAACTTGGAAGCATCGGTGTTGTATGCACAAGTGCTAGTTCTCACTGCAGGTTGTCACTTGGTCAGCCATTGCAAGATCACTAGGAGCTCAAGCCAACTTCTATGGATTCCAGAAGAAGCTCTATATGTGATGAAACGAAAGAAATATTACTCTACAAATGATATTCTAACTACAGAAATGAGAAAGAATGAAATGTAAAGAAAACCTAGTAAACCCTAATTAACCAATTAATTCTACTTTTGCATAAAGCACTATGAAAACTATGAAAGGAATTCCATTACCTAATCAAGGAAGTAAACAACATATAACTATGCTATTTCTGGAAGTAAATACGCAAAGAACATATTTTTGGATTTTTATGTACTTTCATGTGAGTTTGACATGCATGTAATTTATTGTGTGTGAGTGTGGTAGTGAATAGGCGATGTTGAAGGGCAGTCTTGGGACTTGAGAAGATGTAGGATGGTGTGGATGGGTCCTAGGAGGTCTTAGGTGGCCTTCTAGAGGCGTTTCCCACACTCAGCCTTCAAAAGAAAGCCTACAGGAAAATCTACAGGAGAACACGTGAAATCTACGGGAGGAAAACAAGGAATCTATAGGAGGCCTATAGGAGGAGGCCGAGAGCAGTTTTCACTATTTTGAGGTTGTGAGAATGGGTGGAAAATGTGGATGAAGGTTGGAATGAGGTGTTAGAGTGCCTAGGGTCTACCATGAATCACTAGGAGAGAGAAAGATGATTGGGTTTGCACAAGGAGAGAGGAAGAAGTTATAGGATAAATGCAGGAAACTAAGGAAGAATTGAGGTGAGGTTTGGGAGACCAATAGGGCATGGATCAGATGGAGGGGGTGTTTGCTGATAAGTTGGACTATTGCTGGAAGATATCTGCTGCATAGAAACTAATAGTCAACCGAGGAAATCAAGCAACAAGTGAAATGAATGCATTTAGGAAAAATAGAGTTTTGAATAAAAATGGTTTAAACTATGATGTATGAAAGGAAATGCTGAGAAATGTTGCAAGAAAGGAAAGCATGAAATAAGACTATTTCAAATCAGGAAGTGAACATGATGAAGAATATCTAAAGAAAAGCAAAGCAAAGCTGGACTATTAACCTACTAAAAAGCTACAAACACTAGAAGTCCTATGAAGGAGGAAAATATGTGTTTTTGGGGCAGCAAGAGGGTCTTTGCCTCAAATCATGGTCCTAAAGGGAGGAAGAGAGGCCAAGACACTATTTCTAGCCTTTTGAGTCTTTTCTAATCACTGTTTAACCTACTACAGAAAGCACAAATGGAAGCAAACTACTAGATCATCAAAAGCAACCTATTCTTAACCATAAAAGAAATACATCTAACAACAACCTGATCTACAAACTGAAATAAAACATAAAAACACAAGTAAAGAGGAACTTGGCTGCTTGGATTGGGCCCTAACCCAAGAGCTTTAGCCCTTTGAGGTAACTCAGTGCTAGCTCAAAAAGGATCCCATCTTTATTATCAAAACAATAACAAGATTACAAGAAAATGTAACAAAATAATAAGCTCGAAGTTGGAGCAGAGTTTACATAACCAAAAATCCAAAAAAAATCCAACCCTAGTGAGGCCCTAGGCCCCTCTACTTATACAAATGAAGCTACCAACAACTTCCTTAAAATCAGGGAGGCTTGACTCCCAAAACTCGAGATAATCATCAGTCATCCTCCACTTGCTCGGTTGCCTTCTAGTGCATGATTCGGTTGCTTGTACTCCAATCTAAATGAAGGGGAATTCAAAGTGAGGAGTAATAAATGAGGGGGATTCCCTCCTATAAGTCCTCTCCTTTGTCCACTTCAAGTTATTGCTGCCATTTGTCTATTGGATCCTTGACTTTGACCTCGAAACTCATCAATAATCTGCATTAAATACATGTTAGACCACATGGCACAATAACTAACTCAACTCACTTTATAAGCATAAATATAATAAAAAAATCATATAATAAGCTAAGAGAATGGTTGATTTGACTAGGTTAGGAGGTAAAATGAGCCCATATAATTACCCAATTATGAGGCTCATCAACTATGGTGCACAACCCATTTATATCCTCACGAGATGTTGAATCGCAGTGACAGAAATGTATAGTGGCCACTAACTGTGGTAGAATTATTTTTCAATGTTCCACCAAGACTCTAGTGTGGGAAGTGGGTTTGGGATATGCCAAGGGGACGTGTGGGAGTTACCCTCAAATTTTAGGGAAATTTCGGTGCGAGGCGACATCGGGTATATATATATATATATATATAATATATATATATATATATATATAGATTATATCTTATTATTATATATATATATTATATATATATATATATATATATATATAATATATATTATATTATATCAGCTAGATATATATATTTATATATTATATATTATATATTATATATTATATATCTAGCTAGATATTATATATAATATTAGTAATATATATAATATATATATATATATATATTATATATATATATTTAATAATATTATATTATATATAATATATATATAACTCAAGTTCATATTTGTTGTTCAATAATGAAAGCATAAATATTAAATAGACTAATAGTAATATGGATACCAATACATTGAAAATTGATATTTGATCTAGACATAAAATTTAAATTCATAATTGAATTAAATAATGACATACATTGATCCATCATCATCACTCATTTTCATACATACATCATTCATATGATATACTCATTATTCATCCATACCATGAGATTCAATAATGAAATATTCAAATACATTGACCCATATCATTCATCATTCTACAATCTATATTGATTTAAAAATTAAATTCATCATTCATCATTGTAGAATCTAAATTGAAAGCAAAACATACTACTATATTACCATATACTATATACTAGATACTAAAGTTTTGAGGGGGGGTGCCCATACGCGCCCCTTTTGGGGAGTCTCTTCCCCCACACCGAGAAACACACCCCCTTGAATCCCCCCGAGACTCCCAAAAAAGGATGCATGGGGAAATGCACCCCCAATAGACTCCCTAACCCAAGTGCGTGGGATGCGAGGGGTGCATGCATCTAACCCTGGAGGACACGTCCCCATGGAACACTGTGATTTTTTATGGTTGGCATTAATGACATTGTTAGAACTATTAGAATACACAAAAAATTCATATTGTGGCATACACAAAATATTAAGTCTGATTCAATTTTTGCAATAAAGACTCAATTTACAAGGCCAAATCCCAAATCTTTGGCCACTCTAATACTCAAACTATAAACCTTCAAAACTCAATGTACAGAGAAACCGTCCATGAGTTTCAACGCAAGACTGGTATGGAGACTAGAAATGAACTAGTGTATGCAGAGAATAGAGTGACAAAATTATCCTTCAAACTTCAAATATTCAAGTTGCAAATGCAGCAATCACACATAAACCTAGCTCCAAGTTTCACAGAGGGACAAGATGTTGTAAAGAAAGAGTGCTGACAATAATAGAGAGCACCTAGAAATAAGAAAACGGATTTATGGCTGAGTCCAAATTATTGGAGTGTTAGGTCAGGGGCACAATGAAGGAATGAGTTTCTGATAGACAAGAAATTTTGTGGAGCATTAGAATCCCTATGGATAGGAACAACACACAATTAAAACCTCATTTTTTGGAAAACAAGATAGATCCAATAGGGTAGAGATGACATGTATATACTGGCCACAAAACCAATGGATCAAATTGGAGTAGGGAAAAAATTCACCTACTTTGATACCATATTAAACACACACACAAAATAGGCAAGAGATAACATAATCGTGAGTTTCATTTACTATTCACAATGATATACATTTATAATACATTCTTATGACCCTTGGTTTTCATATTCCAAGTGGTCTCTGAGGCTCCAATGACCTTTCAAATTCCACACCATAACGCTTAGCGGATTAGGTGTCCAACAAAAATAATAGTTACCTGGTATTTACAAGCTTGATCATTGTGATTTGTGTGTGTTTATATTTAGTTGTTTTTTAGTTTCCAAATTTTATCTATTACATGGATAAACAACAAAATTATTAATGATAGATATATAATATAAAGGAATTAAACCTCCATGATATATATTTAAATTTATATCAATAGATTTGTTTAACAAAATTTCTAATAAAATTTCCACAATTACTTATAGATCATATGGGTATCAAAGAAGAATTCTTTGAGAACTTTCTGGGAAGTTCCAAGGAATCTTAGAAATGGTTGAGAAGGAAGTTGTAAAACTCCAGACATTGTCATTGCATCTATTTATAATAACCATTAAGATCTGGTAGAGAAGAGATTCACAAGCATGGAAACATAAGTCATGGACATTAGTCAAAATATGGACATCCTTATGATCTCATTAGAAAAAACTTGGAATTGGAGAAGATGTAAGTTCTAGAGTTAGACATTAGATTAGAGGGAAAATTGGGGGATTAGAAAGATGTGAGGAAGACGTGGTGTGGTGTAGGAATATCCTCTCTATAGATAGAGACGATCCCTCTAGCCCAAGAGATTGGGTCTAGCCACAAAAAAGACAATCTAGTGTAAATTTCCTTAGACTAGAATCAATTAAGAGGGCCTACATCTTATAATGCTAATCCACTTGATGGTGATCTTGCTTCCTTGCTCCAGCTTCCTTTCGTTCCTTTCATTCAAGTACCAGAAACAAACACGTAAGAAACAACAACAAACGTGATCGCATAAAATCAAATGCAATATAATTAAAATATCAAGGAGTTCTAAGCTATCAAATATAATATTACACCCAATATAGGAAATAAACCATTAGTTGTATTAAAATAAACTTCAAAGAGAAATAAAACCGAAGCCTTGACGTTGGAGATCTCCTTTGCGGTATCAAAGTCCCACTACACACCTTTTCAACACTTTTTTCCTCCTCTAGCTTGACATGAAATGGCTTCCAAGATCTAAATCTCTCTCCTCATGCTTTAGCTACCAAAGACTAGCATTTTGTCATCTAAGACTAATCTTCTTCTATCAAAAGCTAAAGATTTCAAAATTTTGCATTTGGTACTATTTCTCCACCACTTTCACTATGTGTTGTATTGTAACCCAAAAAGGGTAAGAGGAAGTGGTTTATATAGCGAGAGGAGGATAAGAATGAGATCCACTCAAAGTGGAATAAGGTCTTATCTCCTTGGGAAGGTCCACTTTTAAGGGGGAATTAACATTATATGGAGTTCTCGACCCTTATCCAAACAAACAAACATCCAGCACATTGCCACTAAAAGTTTCTAGGTGTGAAACTCTATTTACTTTTATAAAAACAATCCGAAAGTAGACCGACGTGGGTATTGGGTTAATAGTAGCACCGATCGGCACTAGGCATAGTGTAAAACTCTACCATCAGCATGGGTGAGACACTAGGAAAGAGTGTTGATCTTAAAAACTGGGTTTTAAGAAGGATTATCTAGAAATGTTTGATGAGCCCCAAAAATAGGTAACTTATTGGGCTCATTTTTCCTAGTATTCTCGATTAATCCACTATTCTTCATAGTTTATGCATGAATTTGAGTATATTTATGTTAATTGAATGAATGAGAATAGTCACTTGACCATGAAGTCTAATACGTGCTTATTGCAGATTTTTGGACATCTTTTGGACCAAGGTCAAGCATTTATGAGCTAGTTGACAGCCAAATATGAGGAAAAAAGGATGAGGATTAGTAGAAAGGGTGTCTCCTGCACTAAATGGCCCCTTCCTCAAGTTCTCCACCATCAGCTCGGAGTTCAGCAGCCCACCAAAGATGATTTCCAAGGGCAGCCGAGCAACTTTTGGGAAGTGGCTGATTACTTGCAGTTTTGAGGAGCCGAGCCCCTTGAGTTAAGGAGGCCTGTTGGAGGTCCTCATGGTGCATAAGTAGGAAGGCTTCCAGCCTTGGTAGGTTATCTCTTGAAAAATTGTATTTTCACACTCCTCTTCCTTTCAGCGCATTTTCGAGCTTTTGCTGTAAACATTTTTGTGACATGGTTAGTTTTTGAGTAATGGAGATCAGTTTCACTTTGCATCAGCTCTGAGATTCTTTTAGGAGGTTGTATCTCTTGGGTTTGGGCCCAATCCAAGTGCCAATACCACCTTTTGTGTACTTTTATAGGTTTTTGATGCATTCCTAGAATAATTTTTGCTACTTAGATTAAAATCTTGCTTGGTTACTTAGGTTATTTGTGATGATTGAGATAGTTTTTCATGCTTCAGGTTGATTTGATAGTTTGGTAAAGGAAAATACCTGCAAAAAGGCCATCAAGCAATCCATGATCTCATCTCCCCCTTCTTGGGACCATGAGCTGAGACCAAGGCATACTTGCTGCCACAAAAACATTGTTTTTGCCTTTTCATGGAATTCCTAGTGTTAGATTTTTAGTTAGGAAAGTTGATACCAATTGTGATTACATGCTTAGATTTGTTCTTTCTTGATTTTCATAGTTGTCTTACATGATTTTCTGCCAATAAACTTCTGTCCATCATGATTTTTGGTATTTAGGTCAAATTAGGTCAAAATAGCTAGATCTTTGGTTTTCCTAGTCTTCATTTGATCAGTTTTGGAAAATAACGTGCCGAACACCTACGATACCTCCATGCCTACCCTTCCTCCATCAATACAACCTGCTCCATCCCTTAACTCGAATTCTTGCCTTTCATTTTCCACATTTTCTCACTTTGCCCTAAAATTTACATTTTGGTGTAGCATTGCTTCTTCCATCGGGGAACGAATCCAATCACCTTAATCACTCCTTAGCCTCATTCAACATGTCCTAGACCCGTTCACATCCTCATTCAACCTCCATTTCCACTTTTCCACCATTTTTCCAGCATCAACCCTCCAAAATCCTCTTTCGGAACATCCTATAGAACTCCTGCAAACTTCCTATAGAAGATCATGTGAGTAGTTTTTCGAGATCTGATCACTATGAAACTCTCTAGAAGGGTGCTAGGGATCCCTTAGGCCCTCTTTTCACCTTCCCAACCTCCTTCAATTGCATACCCCATTTCCTTTCGCCAATCAACCTCTACACAGTAAAAAACAGTTAAAGCACATGCATAATAATTCTACAAGATTACTCCAAAAAACAAAAAGATGTTCCTTTCCAGATTTCACTTCAGAAGTAGCTTAGTCACATGCACTTTACCTTTCCAAGAGTCAATGGCATCCATTTCTACAGCTTTCATCCCTTTTCTACACCAATAGGGTTAGTTGGTGAAACTAGGGTTTGTTAGGGTTTTCATTTCCTTTCATCTTTCCGCTTCTTTCTGCAAGTAGATTAGCCTCTGTTGAGTTAGCTTTCATCCATCACAGTTAAAAGCTTCTTCTAAGAGCTCATATGAGTTGGCTTAAGCTCCTAGCAGACTTGTGCCAGCTGATTAAGTGGCAGCCTGCAGCAAGAGCTAGTACTTGTGCATATAGCACCATCGCTTCCAAGTTTGTTACGAACAACCGGGTTGATAAAAGTAAAGAAGGGAGCCCCAAGAGTTGCAACATTATTGCTGCAATACTAGAGCCCACCATCTTTTTGGCACTGTCGCCAGGGAAGCGTCAGAGTATTTGTGATTGCTTCTTTTCTTGCATTTTCTACTGCAACTTTCTGCTCAGTAGTTTATTTCAGCAAGCATAGAGTAGTTGTTTCATTTCCATTTTGCAATTTCATTTCCACAAAAGTAGATTAGACATTTCTTGCTTTCATTTCATTTCAACAACCGTAGATTAGATATTTCCCACTTTCATAGCTTAGCATTTCAATTCTGCAATTTCAATTTTGTAAGCGTAGATTAGCATTTCAATTCTGCAATTTCATTTTAGCAGCATATATTAGTCATTTCTTGATTTCATTTCAATTCTACATTTTCATTTCAGCAAGACAGATTTTAGTAGTTTCAATTCAATATATTTTAGTTTTTGTAGGTGCAAGCAAAAAAAAGAAACAAAAATC
Organism: Pinus taeda; assembly: GCA_000404065.3. Classification (NCBI taxonomy): domain Eukaryota; kingdom Viridiplantae; phylum Streptophyta; class Pinopsida; order Pinales; family Pinaceae; genus Pinus; species Pinus taeda. The sequence goes on along the minus strand of APFE030267374.1, from coordinate 194,915 downwards.
AACGAAAAAGATTTCCATTTCATGCCTCATAGGAACAAAGACAATACAGGAAAATTCTTACCCAACACCCCCACCACATCACTGAGTCACCCTTCTCTCTTCTTTGGTGGCAGTGATCCAGAAGAACCTATAGGTGAACCTCCAGAGATATATGAAGATCCTATAGTAGAAGAAGAGCAAGAGAACATTCCTCTTGAGACCATGGTTGAACACAGAAATGGTATAGGATATGAGGAGAGAATAGAATGTGCCTTTCCCATCCGAAAGACCAATGGGCACACCAAAATGAAAAACATAAGTCCCTCAGCCTTACCTCACTTCCATGGATTGACCACTAAAGACCCTGATACATTCTTGTTTGAGTTTGTTGTCCTCTGTCGAACTTATGAATATGCAGAAGACGAGCAAAAGTTGAAACTATTTCCCTCTACCATCAAGGATGCACCACTACGCTAGTTCATGGGGTTACCTGGAAACAGTATCACAATTTGGGCTCAAATGCAACAAGCCTTTAACAATAAATACCAGGACTACTATAGGTCAAAGGAAATGAAGGGAGAAATATTTCGGATGACCATGGGAAGTGATGAATCCTTAGAAGATTATGAAGAAAGGTTCCAACTTAATTATAAAAGGGCTAGGTGTACACTTGACCCTGAATCTCTGAAGTTGGTTCTGATCTGAGGAATCCCTGAAGACCTTCTAGTTACCATCCATTTGCTAGCTGGAGGAGACATTTACCAACTACCTTATGATGACATAAAGACTGTGTTTAGAAACCATTCTAGGGCAGCCCGAAAAAGAGGTAGGGGGAATCCACTTTCAGCTAGTGCCACCTTCCCCAAACATGAGTTTATAAATCAGATGGAAGACCTTAAAAGTGAGGTGAGACAAACCATTTCCATATAAGTGGACACTTTCCGCATCCAACAGAAGAAAGATGAAGCTGAGAGGGCATTGGCCATCTTTTGTCCCAGGTGTACAAGGAAGCATCCTAAGAACGAGTGTCCATTGCACTCAGTAGAGGTATGTTTCGTTTTTGAGGAAGACCACCCTACAAACCAGTTCCCAACCTTACCTCGACTTAAAGCTATGTACCAAGGGGCTGAAGGAGCCACTAAACCACTCTACTTCCTCAACCAAAGGAGGCCGCATGGATCCAAACCTTACGAGCAGGGGATGCAAGGGACATCCCAAACTTATTACAACCCCAACCAATCCACTCACATACTTTCTTGGGGTCCCCCTGCTCATCCTTCCTCGTCCACACCCCCTCCTTGGTCTTATTCATCTCAATACCATTCTCAACCTGCTGCTCATTCGTTTCATTCTTATGTTCAGCCAAAACCTTAGTGGAATGCACCCTAGTCGAGGTGGAGGCCCCAATACAACTCTCCTCCTACTATTTTTCCTCCACCACGTGCTCAACCACAACCATTACCTCTTGCTCCTCCAAGACAACCCCAGATTCTTGCTCAACCGAACCCGAACCCCAACAACATATAGGCCCAGTAGGTATATACTAGGGAGGCAACATGCCCTACCTATGCTGTGGAGATTCAAGAGATCAACTTATGATCTGGGAAGGTCCTTCCAGATCACCGACCTCCTCCTCTGGAGGATGAGGAAGACAAACAGGAAAGTGAACCCAAAGCCATTCCACCCTTTCCTGAGAGACTAACGCCAACCACGCAACCAACCCCAGAGGAGATTGAACTTTTGGGAGAACTTAAACAGTTGTGTGTAAAAATACCACTTCTCTAAGCCATAAAAGATGTACCAATCTACAAAAAATTGATCAAGGAGAAGTATTTTGAGGCACCCAGGCAGGCGCAAGGGAGATGCCCCAACTATCAATGTCATAGGACAATTGTCCGATCTAATGTTGGGACAAGTAATCTGTCCAAAATATTTGGACCCTGGGAGTCCTGTAGTTGATGTCCACATCAATGAAAACATAATCACCCACACCTTGATTGATCTAGGGGCTGCCATTAATGTGATGACCAGGGACACTATGCTCAAACTTAACCTTTAGAGTTCCTTAAGAAAGACCTCTATAGTATTGTAGTTAGCAGACCACTCCACCATGACTCCCGAAGGGATTGTGGAAGATGTCATGGTCTCTGTTGATTCTTGGGAGTACCTTGTAGACTTCTTGGTCCTTCAGCCAAAGGCAAAACTCATGGGATACCCCCTCATTTTGGGAAGGCCTTGGTTAGCTATTGCAAATGCTTACATCAATTGTCGAGTTGGGAGCATGACCATCAAGAATGGGCCTATGTCCAAACAGCTAGTCCTATATCCTCCTACCCAACCTATGCTAGAACATGACTTACCTCTCTAGTTGGAGGAGGGAGATGAGGATGAAGTCTACTCTACACCAGTGTACACAGTGGAAGCCACCTGGGGAGGTCCTCAAACTGAGGATGACCTGATTGAGAATTTGATTCAAAATCCACCTTCCAGTGTGCTACCATTAGAGGAGTTGGTGGAAGGTACCCAAGCCAGCGCTTTAGTGGACCTCTGTGTGGCTGATCCGACCTCTCCCAGAGTTAAGAATGTGGAATTTGGCCCTGAAAGAACCTTGAAGATCAACTCATCCCTATCTCCCTCTTAGGAGAAGGAGATGTGTAGCTTATTGAGCCACCATTTGGATGATTTCACTTGGAGCTATAAGGAGATGAAAGGAGTCCACCCTTCGGTCTATACCCATCACATTTACATTAAAGAGGATTGTAAATCAGTCAGGCAGCCTCAGACGAGAATGAATCCAACCCTTAAGGACATTGTCAAAGAAGAATTGCAAAAGTTGTTGGATGCAGGATTCATCTACCCCATCTCTGACAGCGAGTGGGTTTCTCCTCTGGTGCTTGTGCCCAAGAAAAACGGGAAGTGGAGAATCTGTGTATATTATCGAGAACTCAACAAAGCCACCAAGAAGGACCATTTCCCTTTGCATTTCATAGATCGAGTGTTAGATGGATTGGTAGGGAAGAAGTTCTTTTCTTTCCTAGATGGATTCAACGGGTATAATCAGATCCAAATCAGCCCGGAAGACCAAGATAAGACCACCTTCACTTGTCCATGGGGTACCTTTGCTTATCGGGTCCTTCCCTTTGGGCTATGCAATGCTCCTGCCACTTTCGAGAGAGCAGTACTGAGCATATTTGCTAAGCTGGTTCATGATTCGATGGAAATCTATATGGATGACTTTACTCCTTATGGGTCCAACTTCCAAGAAGCATTGACTAACCTGGGAAAATTTTTAACCAAGTGTATTGAAATGAACCTGTCCCTCAGTCTTGAAAAATGTGTATTTTTTTTACTAAAGGTACTATGCTAGGTCATATAATTCTTCAGCAAGGATTACAGGTGGATCCCAACAAAATTGCCATCATCCAAAGGGTTCCACCTCCTCAAAAGGTAAGAGATGTTTAGAGTTTTCTAGGCTTGGCAGGATATTATAGAAGATTCATTAAAGATTTCAGTAAGCTAGCCTCTCCATTGTTTTTTCTTTTGGAGAAAGATGTTGAGTTCTTATGGACTGACAACTGTCAAGAGGCTCTGGATGAGTTGACAGATAAGCTGGTAACTACCAAAATCTTGAGAGGTCCAAACTGGGCCCTACCTTTCCACATCCACACTGATGCCTCGAACAAAGCCATAAGGACAACCTTAGGACAAGTTGAATAGAAGTTACCATATGCCATATATTTTGTCAGCAAAGACTTGTCCAAGACAAAATTAAAATATACTATAACTGAGAAAGAGCTCCTAGCTGTAGTCCATTCCCTAAACAAGTTCAAACACAACATCACTAGTTATCAAACATTCGTACACACTCATCATGCTGTGATTAGGTATTTGATGAATAAACTTGATGTGAATGCTCGTATCATTAAATGGTTACTTTTATTGTAGCAATTTGACTTGACCATCGTTGACAAGTCAGGTAAGGAAAATGTTGTTGTTGATTTTCTATCTAGACTATATCTGTCTGCAGGTGAAGAAGGGATGGTGGATGATCAAATGCCAGATGAACACTTGTTTGCTATCTCAGTACTCTCTCCATGGTTTGCTGATATAGCAAATTACTTGGTTTCTGCACAGTTCCTTCCACACCTATCCTCAAAAGAGAAGAGTAAGATCGTGAGGAAAAGTGTGCCATTCACTTGGATTGGGGTAAACCTATTTAAACTTGGCCCAGATCAGATTTTGAGGCATTGTGTTAGGGAGGAGGAAGTTTTTGACATTATTCTGACCTGTCATGATGGACCCTATGGAGGCCATTTTGCAGCAAAAAGGACTGCCTTCAAAATTCTACAAGAAAGTTACTATTGGACCACTCTTCATCATGATGTCAGAAGATACATCAGCTAATGTGACCGATTTCAAAGGATGGGGAAGCTGACTCCGAGGGATGAAATTCCCCTCCAAGCTCAAGTGACTTTCGAGCCATTTGAGAAGTGGGGCATTGACTTTATGGGTCCTATCAACCCTCCTTCAAAACAAAAGTCTTACATCATTGTGTGCACAGACTACCTGACAAAGTGGGCAGAAACAAAGGCAATCAAGGCAGAGACAGAAGAAAAAGTGGCTGAGTTTTTGAGGGAAAATATCTTTTACAAGTTTTTCTACCCAAGAGAATTAGTCACATATCAAGGAAGTCAGTTTACCTCTAACCTAATTGAATACATGCTCGCTCATCATAAGATTAAGCACAAAACTTTCACCCCTTATCATCTGCAAGAAAACGGGTAGGTGGAAGTCACTAATAGAGCTTTGGAAGAGATTTTGACTAAAGTCGTGAGCAGCAGCAGAAAAGATTGGGTAGATCGCTTGGTTGAGGCCACCTGGGCCTACAACACCACTTGGAAAACGGCAACAATTTTCACACCTTATGAGCTGGTCTACGGGAAGAAGGCTTTGTTGTCCATAGAATTTGAGTACAACACATTGAGGGTGGCATCTTAGCTGGACCTAGATCTCAGCCATGCACAATGAGAAAGATTACTGCAGCTGAATGGATTAGATGAACAGAGAATGTAGGCCCTCCTCCATTCAGAAGTGGTCAAACTCCAGAGAAATATATGGCATGATCGACACCTTAACGAAAAGCAATTTCAACCAGGAGATTAGGTGCTATTATATGACTCAAGATACAAGCATTTCAAAGGGAAGCTGAGGGCAAGGTGGCTGGGACCATATACAGTGGAGAAATGCAATGACAATGGTTCAGTCCTTATCAAGACCATTGATGAAGAAGCCATCCCCATGCTCGTCAATGGGCATCAATTGAAAATCTACAGGAAGCCCCTTTCTAAGCAGGAGTTCATTGAAACTCTGGATAAATCAGTGTTGGTAGTGTAGCAAGGCCCTGTCTCCACTCCACCCACAGCTTGAGCATTAAAAAAAAAAAAAAAGAGAAAAAAAAGAAAAAGAATAAAAAGATCATTGGGTGAAAACCTCTTAGAGGTGCACGGGGTAGACAGTGAGGGTGAAAACCTCCTGGAGGCGCCCTAGTTGTCTCTAAAAAAAAAAAAAAACAAAAAATAGACCTAATCTCTGTTGAGTAATTGTAGGTTTCAGGGAGGACATTGCAGGCTAGGAGGATCTCACAAAACAAGGACAGAGAGCAACGCCAGGCTGCAAGCATCCCTCACAAACAATTCCTCCATGACCACTCCCCTTTCCTAAGATTTGATCTCATTTGAGTTAAGATTTCATCTTCTACAGGAAGTTATGTGTCTTCTACAGGAAAGTTTTGTGTCTTCTATAGGAAATTTCTATATCTTCTACAGGAAGATCCTGTAGAACCTACAGACAGGCCAGAATTGATCTCGGGAGAGAATCTGAAGGTTGGGAATCTGCCTGCTAGGCCTACAAACATCCCTGTTACATCCATCACTGTATGTCACCCTTTTTCATCTCTTTTACACCTCCGTTGCACTCATCCTGTTATTTGTTCCTGCATAGTCACACACAAAAAAACCTTGTTTTCTTCATACTTCCAGCAAAAACTTTTAGTGACAAATCAAACAATGGTTTCTCACTCACCATACCTGTCAATCTCCATATGGACTCCTCATCAGCCGAACCCCTCATCTGCAGTATAGCCCTGCTCATTCTAGCTTGCATTCCAGGAGGAGAAGCAGCTATAGGACATCCTACAGGAATCCTGTAGCAGCTGATCCCTCTAGAAGGCATACTCTGGAGACAGGGACAGCCAAGAATGGCAAAAGAGACATGTAAAGGGCTCTTCTTGAACGTAAGAATATTAGCAGCAGTTGAAGCCAAGCATGCAGTGTGCATGCAACAACATCAAATGAAGGAATGGGTTCCAAAACTCATGCATACAACAACAACAAATGAAGGAATGGGTTCCAAAACCCGTGCATGAAGCAGTAACAAACGAAGGAGTGGTTCCAAAATCTGAAGTCTGCATAATGTGGCCGTGACTACACAGTAAGTGCCTAAACTCATTCGTCAATTACATAAATTATATTTTAAAAGGTGCATGCCTATGGCGGATTGACTGGAATTGGTGGCCAGTCCACTGGCCACCCTCGGCCAGTTACATATCCTCGTGGGATCCGAATGAGACCCATTACATTCAAAATTTCCAATGAGATGTGCAACCAGCACGTGTGGAGTGTCCATTCTGGGATAAATCGTTGGGACTGGTAGTGGTGGTGGCGGATAACGGCAGAGGGGAGGGATGGCGGTCAGAAACACACAGAGAAATTATGGTTGTGACGTCGGATCAATGGTCTAGTCCAGCCACCTCATTCCCTCACCACGAATCACACTGCAGTTAAACGATGCCTGGCTGAAACATACACCACCTTCTGTTCATTCTGTACCCGCAACGTCTTCGACTAGAGTACGTGTCCACTACTTCCAAAAATTGTTAACCAATCATCCTCCACCAGTTTTTTTGTTTGCTTTCAAAAATCTCCCATGTATTGGGCTCGCACAAAAGCACTGTGACATTCTACAGGAATTGGGGGCCTTCTACAGGAAATACTGCATAGCTTTCTGGAGCAGGACAACCTGGGATTTTTCGTCGAATTTGGAGCTCCAAACGAGGTAGGCCCGGAAAAATCCTCTATGCATGATGTGTTTGTGCAAGGTGGTAAATTGAACGACATCAGATTGGAAAATTAGAGGAAAAGTATGCCTGTGTATTGGAAGTGAAACATTTGCCTGCGTATTGCACTGATTTTCCCAGTTTTTCTGCATCAAAAATCCCCTCCACATTTTCTTTTTTAATTCTCCTATAGGGAGGATATATGCAGCCGTGGGGCCAGCCTGTGTGTGAAAAAAATTCTGACTTTGCATATATGCCTGTGTGCTGAGAAGAAAACTTGATCCTTGTGCTTTGTCTATAAAAACCAAATTCTTCCTTTCATAAACAGACAGTTGAGTTCTGGGTGACAACAATCTTAAAACCAAGGAATTGTTGCTAGTTGATACTGGACACACGAGAAATTCCTTCTTGGGTTTAGGGGAAACCATCAAAAGCATTTCCTTTTCTGATTAAAGCATAAAAGAGCACTTTCACTATGCCAGGAGGATTCATAAGGAAAGAACCCTCAGACTCTAGAAAACTACACGAGCATCCTGAGGTGGTGAACCTTTTCACCCGAGCAAATTGGATATCCTTCTTTGACAAAATTTAGGGTCATGATGAGGAGATAACTGAGGAGTTTTTAATGTCCCTGAGACCACAATCAAAGACACATGCCACAGTTAGTTTTAGGGTTTGACCCTAGAACTTACCCTTGAGCTCATTAGTCGAGTTACTGGTCTACCGTTGGGGCTCCCTTGGAGCAAATAAGAGAGGTCATTGGGCAAAGTTGCTAAGGAAACATTCTTTCTGCCCGAGGAGCATCCTGTAGAAGACAAAAACGAGGTTAGAAGAACCAACTTGCCTCCTCTCTAGAGTGAAGTCAGTTTCCAAATTATGAAGTACATCACGTGTGAAGGGAGGTTTAGCATCATATATGGTTATCATTTCAGGTTGCTGTGTGAACTAAGGCATGGGATTGACTTGCCTCCAGACAAGAAACTGAGCATCCCCTATTTTCTTCTTCAGTCATTAATTGAATGTGGAACAAAGTTAAATGAAGGGATCTCAGATCAATTGGCCCATCATGGGCTCATCAAACTATTGGTGGAAGATGCTTTGCACACCTACACTGTCCCCATATCTTGGGAAATATTCATAAACATGTTTAGGGATGACAATATTAGAATTCTGGTCAAAGACATCACCTCATCCAGTAGTGGGGAGGGAGAACACACTGAAGAAGGTGAGAAAACCAATGGTGAAGGAACACAAGACATTCAAGCACAAAAAGAACAGAGAGAAAAAGGGGAATGGGTTAGATTGCTGAGCCTAAAACAGGGGAAGAAACAACAGCAAAAACACCAAGGGAAAAGAGGATGCAGATTAGGATAGAGAATGCAAGCCCAAATGAAGGTTGCCACAGCCAAAGCAAGAACACAAAAACAAAAGGAAAAGACACACCCTAAGATCTCAACAACACACATAGAAATAGTTGACACATGGATTTCTACAGGAATCAAGGAAAAAGAATAGCAAGAGGAGAAATCACCTGAGATATTGGCAAGGGAGGAAGCAGCTGTGCTTGCTGCCTTAAGCACACCTCCAAAACAAAAAATGAAGAGAAAGAGGCAAACCTCCATGTACTTTAAAACAAGGAGAAGCACAAGGATCAAAGTGGGTAGACCCCAGCCACAGTCAAAGGAGCCAATTGTCATTGAGGACACAACAACTAAACAAAAATAAGAGTCTCCTTCGAAGATATCTATCACCTATGAATGAGGAAGCCCAAGAACCTCCACCTGGAGAGAGAGAATTAGGATGATGGATGCATAGACAGCTCTACAGGAAGTTGGGACATCTCTACAGGAAACTCTAGCTAAGTTAAAGGAGACCGAAAAATTGGAGTAAAGGGTGGCTAAACAATCATAAGGAGAAAAAAAGACCAAGGAGATATTGGAACCAAGCCCTTAGCCTAGCTTGGGCTCATACTACAGCCTGTTAGAAGTCGGGAAGATCATTCCCCAGAAGTTTGTGGTGCCACTCTTCTTGGCATTAGAACAAGAAAGGGTTAGGTCTCACACTTGGATGAGGATTGCCAAATCCAAGGGTGTGGCAGACATAGGCCACCTAGAAGAACAACTCAAGGAATCAAGAAAATAATTGGCCATGGTGGGGCACGTGGAAAGCAGTCAAAGGGCCAAACTACAAGAGGAGAACGAGCTGCTGAAGCAGCAGTTATAGCTACAGGGAAGTCATAAGGAAGATAGGCCCTCCATTTTGGGAGAACAACAACAGCAAGAGGGGCCTCCACCAGATAAGGAAACATCTGATGAAGAACAGAGAGAGGACAAGTTGTAGGCTAAGGTTTAGGCACTAACAAAACTACTACATGAAAAGGAGTCACAGGCGATAGAAGAAATACAGTTTTTAAAGCAACAGGTACAAGAAAAAGAAGCCCACCTAGCTTGCACGGCTAGCTGGGCAGTAGAAGCCTTACAATGTAGGCAACCTGCTAAGTCATATGCCTTATATCTTAAAGATCAATGGTTGCAATTTCAAATTAATACCTTGGCCCAAAGGGGCACCATTCCATTCCATAATTACCATCAATTCATGGCTTTGTGTGACAGTAGCTCAACAGAAGATAAGGCCAAGTTATCAGAATTCTATTTACACAACTTGGCCCTTCCAAACATGAATCTGTGGGACCCCAATGCTGCATTGGGAAATGTGTAGCTCATGGCCATGGCCTCTTGGTTAAATCATGAGGAAAAGAGGAAAGTAGAGATTTAGAATATTATGAACAGGGATCTAAGTGAGCCACTCATGATCAAGGCAGAACTGGAGGATCCCTCAGCTTTAATATATGCCCATCAGCACCTAGCCAATAACTCTCAGGTTCTCCCAAACTACATTGAAAGAAAAGCTCAGGCCATTGCTCACTTTGAGGACATGGAGAGACTGTTGGGGGATAACTGCATTCATGCTTGCACAAGGAGATGGAACACACTGTCCCACAGTCTGAAATAAGAGAATACCACTCCTCAACAAGGATGAGGGAGGCCTTGGTGAGAGTACCACTCTATAAACAGTCAATGCAAAACCTACAAGCCAATTGGATCGGCCTAAAGTGCAGCCCTCCCTTGCTTTTAGGACTACTGGAGGGGGACAAAGAAGAAGAGGAGCACAGGAAGTGGGAGGAAGTAGAGAGAAAAGTAGGGTTTCATGACCGAGAGGAGGACACCACCTTAGAAGCCTGGGATGTTAGAGAGGCAATCAAAGAAATAAAAAATGATGAGCTGGATTAGTTGCTCAGAGGATGAGCAACCCATTTAGCAGGGGGGTGATGATGAGCCCCAAAAATGGGTAACTTATTGGGCTCATTTTTCCTATTATTCTCGATTAATCCACCATTCTTCATATTTTATGAATGCATTTGATTATATTTATGTTTATTGAATGAATGAGAATAGTCACTTGACCATGAAGTCTAATACATGCTTATTGCAGATTTTTGGACATCTTTTGGACCAAGGTCAAGCATTTATGAGCCAAATGACAGCCAAATACAAGGAAATGAGGATGAATATTAGTAGTAAGGGTGTCTCTTGTACTAAATGGCCCCTTCCTTGAGTTCTCCGCCATCAGCTCGGAGTTCAGTAGCCCACCAAAGATGATTTCCAAGGGCAGCCGAGCAGCGTTTAGGAAGTGGTTGATTACTTGCAATTTTGAGCAGTCAAGCCCCTTGAGTTAAGGAGGCATGTTGGAGGTCCTCATGGTGCATAAGTAGGAAGGCTTCCAGCCTTGGTAGGTTAGCTCTTGAATAGTTGTATTTTCACACTTTAGTGCTACTCTGCCTTTTAGCTCATTTTCAAGCTTTGCTGGAAACATTTTTGTGACATGGTTATTTTGTGAGTAATGGAGATTAGTTTCACTTTGCATCAGCTCTAAGCTTCTTTTAGGAGGTTGTAGCTCTTGGGGTTAGGCCCAAACCAAGTGCTAGTACCTCCTTTTGTGTACTTTTATACATTTTTGTTGCATTCCTAGAATAATTTATGCTACTTAGATTAAAATCTTGCTTGGTTACTTTGGTCGTTTGTGATGATTGAGATAGTTTTTCATGCTTCAATTTTATTTGATAGTTTGGTAAAGGAAAACACCTGTAAAAAGGCCATCAAGCAATCCATGATATCATCTCCCCCTCCTTGGGACCATGAGCTGGGACCAAGGCATACTTGCTGCCACAAAAACATTGTTTTTGCCTTTTCATGCAATTGCTAGTGTTAGATTTTTAGTTAGGAAAGTTGATACCAGTTGTGATTACATGCTTAGATTTGTTCTTGCTTGGTTTTCATAGTTTTCTTACATGATTTTTTTCCAATAAACTTTTGTCCATCATGATTTCTAGTATTTAGGTCAAATTAGGTCAAAATAGCTAGATCTTTGGTTTTCCTAGTATTCGTTTGATCAGTTTTGGAAAATAACGTGCAAAACACTTGTGATACCTCCCTGCCTACCCTTCCTCCATCAATGCAACCTGCTCCATCCCCTAACTCAGATTCTTGCCTTTCAATTGCCACATTTTCTCACTTTGCCCTAATTTCTACATTCTAGTGTAGCATTGCTTCCTCCATCCGGCAACGAATCCAATCACCTTAATCACTCCTTAACCTCATTCACTAGGTCCTAAACCCCTTCACATCCTCATCCAACCTCCATTTCCATGTTTCCACCTTTTTTCCACCATCAACCCTCCAAAATCCTCTTTCGGAACATCTTATAGAACATCTTGTAGAACCCCTGCAAACTTCCTGTAGAAGATCACATGAGCAGTTTTTCGAGATCTGATTACTATGAAACTCTCTGGGAGGGTGCTAAGGATCCCTTAGGCCCTCTTTTCACCTTCCCAGTCTCCTATAATCACCTACCCCCTTTCGCCAATCAACCTCTGCATAGTAAAAAACAGTTAAAGCACATGCATAATAATTCTACAAGATTACTCCAAAAAACAAAAAGATGTTCCTTTTCAGATTTCACTTCAGAAGTAGCTTAGTCACATGCACTTTACCTTTCCAAGAGTCAATGGCATCCATTTCTGCATCATTCATCCCTTTTCTTGCACCAGTAGGGTTAGTCGGTAAAACGAGGGTTTGCTAGGGTTTGCATTTCCTTTTAGCTTTCTGCTTCTTTCTGCAAGTAGATTAGCCTTTGTTGAGTTAGCTTTCATCCATCATAGTTAAAAACTTCTTCTAAGAGCTCATAAGAGTTGGCTTAAGCTCCTAGCGGACTTGTGCTAGCTGATCAAGTGACAGCCTGCGGTAAGAGCTAGTACTTGTGCATATAGCACCGTCACTTCCAAGTTTGTTACGAACAACCGGGTTGATAAAAGTAAAGAAGGGACTCCCGGGAGTTGCAGCATTATTGCTACAATACTGGAGCCCACCCATGTTCTGAAGGGAGTGGGGACTACTTTCTTTAAACTTCAAGGGATGCAAGAGAATACGTTTCATGGTGAAAGTATAACACAATAGTCACTACTAGGGTTCTTTGGGATCAGGAATGGGGAGTCACAGGAGAGTGACAAATTACCATGTAACATGTGGAGGAGCCCAAGAAAAACCCAAAAGGAGCATCCAACTTCAAGTGTCATGAACCGTTCATAGGCCTTATTAAATATGGTAGAAAAGGATGATATAGATCCATATCAAGGTGAGATTGATTCCTTGAAATTAAATCATTGATTATAGCAGTTAGAGTCTTATTTTACTATTCACCAAATAAATGAAGAACAAATTTTCATTTTCGCATTTGAAAATAGAGGACCATTCCATAATTTCATGATAAATCCACACATTAATCCTTAGGCTATATGGAGATCCTCCAATAAATAGGTGGGAGGATTTTAAAACTCTCATGAAGTCTTGATTCTAAGTTGTTATCTATGTGGGGGATTAGTGGATCCAATGGTGGAGGACTAGTGGATCCAATGGCATTACTTTAGCAAGAGGCATGCACAAAGTGTATATGAGTATGCCATAGAATTCAAGAAGATCGAAATAATGTTGGGCATCTATCTAAAGAACCCATATGTACTCCTCGAATATGTGGGGGATATACATGGCCATCTACAAAAGCAAGTGTTGTTGTTTGAAGCTAGAATAATGGATGAGGCTTGCGTATAGATGAAATACTTAGAAAAGATAGGAAAAAAGTAAAGAGTAGTCAAGTGGTTCAAAGAAGAAGGAACACTAGAAAGTTTCCCATGGGGGATAATAAGTGGAAAGGGGGTAAGGACAAGAAGACAATAGAAAGAGTACATTAATGAAAATATCTTAGAAACCACTGCAACATTCATGGCCATATAGAGGAAAATGGTTGGAAACTACATCTTAAGATTGAAAGAAATAAACATAAGAAGGATATGAAGAATAAAAATATTATTTCCACAAATGTGAGTAATCAGCTGGAAAGAATTTTTGACGTGGATTAACATATTGTTCTTCCTTAGTGTAAAAGGAGGTGAATCTAAGAAACCTTAATTAACAAGAAGATAAGGAGATGACCAATCTCTTCCATATAAAAATTTAGGTCAAGAAGACAAACATTGATGCAATGTTTGACTTAGGTTCACATGGAAATATCATATATAGTCAACAAACCTAGGTTATAGGTTTGCAATCATCCTATCCCATATCCATTGGGATGGGTCAATAAGGAGGAAAAGATAAAGGTAACCAAACAATGTAAAATTTAATCTTCTATCAATGTTGGTTTTCCTAATGGATTAGAATTGGATGTAGTACCACTTGATGTGTGTGGATATGTGTTTAGGAGTCACTATATGTACAAGTCGGATGTCGTCTTGATGTGGAGAGCCAATCACTACCATCTCATCAAGGATGGAATATCCTTCATCATTAATGTGCACAAAGGAAAGTAAAATATTTCACTAGTAAGTGACAATGAAGCTAATAAATTGACAAGATCTAGAAAGAAGTACGTTTTATTATTCTTGAGAGAGAATATGATTCTATAGAACTATCAATAAGAGCAGAAGGAATTATTGGAGGGGTTTACTAAGGAATAGAGACAAAAAAAAGTGTTTTTGGAGTTTAAATGGCTACCATCCAAGAGGGAAGTGGAGCATGAGGTCCAATAATTATGAAATTTCCCTTTCCAAACATTCAACTATATCGGTATTCCATTCTAGAATCAAGTGAAGTGAAGTAGTACTTGTAGCAGCTGCTAGAGCAAGGTGTTATTTGAATAATTATCTCACCATGTGGGCCCATCATAATTGTGCCAAAGAAGGATGGGACTTGGACATTGTACATTAATTATAGGGCATTAAACCAAATTATGTTCAATAACAAGTACCCCCTTCCGAAGATAAATGATCTATTGGACTAGTTGCAGCAAGTGAATTACTTCACCAAGCTAAATTAAAAATAATGGTATCACTAGGTTTTAGTCTAAGAAGAAGAGGCGTGAAATACCACATTCAAAAATAGACATATTTTTACAAAGTGGTTTGTCATGCCATTTGGTCTATGTAATGTACTAGATACATTGAATGAGATTAATGAATGATGTATTTCACCCTTGTCAATATTCATTTTTGTTTATTTTTTGGGATGATATATTGGTTTATAATGCTACTTGGGAGGAACACATATCACACATGATGTAGGTGCTAAAAGATTTGAAAAATCTAGACTTGTTGGAAAATTTCATGAAATGTGAGTTTGCACAAAAATCTTTGGTGTTCTTAAGCCATGTGGTTAGTGGAGGGAAGCTCAAGATAGATCCTACTAGGATGGATGCCATCATTAAGTAGCTAATGCCAACAATTTTTTTAAGGTCAAGAATTTTCTTGCGGTGGTATAATATCTTGGGAAATTCATTGCCTCATTTTCAATAGTAACTACACAACTCTATCCCATAAGAGTGAATGTAAAGAATTTCTAGTGGTGGAAGGGTTAGTAGAAGACCTTTGGGAAGTTGAAGAAGAAAATCATTCAAGAACTCGTTCTTATATTACCAAACTTGCAATAACCCTATAAAGTGAAGACAAATTTGAGTGGGTATGCTATGGGAGTGAAATTTATGTAGGGAGGAAGACATGTGTGCTACCATTTTGAAGTGTTTCATGCAAGATGTGTGTTCTCATGTTCTATAAAAAGGCCATTAAGGGGAAATAAAGAAGAAACATGATCTTTGAGTAGGTACGGGTGAATTTTTGGATACCAAGGAGCATCATATTAGACAAGGAAGTAATATTTCTTATTGTATTTTGGACTACACTATGGGAGAACATTAACACAAAATCAAATAGCTCTACAACATTCTATCCACATACAAATGGGGAAAAGGACATAGTCAACAAGACTTTGGTATAGATGTGCGTTCTAGTGCCCTATAAAATGACCGTTATGGGGAAGGAAATAAGAAACTTGTTCTTTTAGTAGGTATGGGTGCATTTTTGGATAGCAAGGACCATCATTTTAGATAGGGACATCATATTTCTTAGTGAATTTTGCACTAAATTGTGGGAGAAGATGAACATAAAATTGAGGAGATCTACAACATTCCATACATAGATAGATGGGAAAAAAGATGTAGTCCACAAGAATTTGGTATGCATTTTGAAGGGTCATAATCAAAAGCATATAAATACCTAGGATGGTAATTTAGTCTATATATAATACTCCTACAACTGAGCACTCCACACTTCAATTGGTAAGCCACCATTTAAGACTTGTTTTGGATATTTCCCACCTTCACTTTCGGATGTATTATACTTATAGTAAGGAAAAATGAGTGAATATCTCATACTAGATGCTTTAAGAGCATTTTTTTTTTTTTTGTAAAAGATAAAGAACATTCGTTACAAGTAGAGGATGCACTGAGAAAGTCATGGGATAAATACAAGGCTACGCATGATTAGCATGTGATAGAGATGTCATTTAGAGTGGGAGATAGAGTATGGTTATAGTTGAACATGAAGAGAATACAGGGTCTTGGTAGGAAAACCAATGATTTGCAATATGGTCCTTTTAAGGTACTAGAAAAGGTGGACGATAACTAATATAGACTTAGTGTAACATCATACATGCACATTTACTCAATTGTGAATGTGGACAATCCAAAACTTGATGAGGCTTCTATTTTGGATTAGGAAGAAGAACAAGTCCTACATACCAAGAGGATTGGGTTCTAGATGCTAAAGTAAAGTTAAAATCGGATACAATTTTTCAGAAGAGGTCCTAAACTACAACACAAGGGCAACATGACCTTTGGCAGATTGGGCTGAAAGGATAGCTTCCAAGAAAGACTAAATGTTACTTAGGGGAGAAGGTAGAGGGAAAAATACCTCACCTCATTCAATAAATATTTTTGGGACTAAAAACCTCCCAAAATCGTGATCTATGGAAACCTCCCAATATGAGTGTTAATAGGTTGTGTATTAGCTAGCAGAACTAGCCAGTACCCAACAATGATGAGTGGTATCGATAACAGTAGGCTGGTTTTTTTTTTAATTGTTTTAAGAGTAAATATGTTGATGGTAGAATGCAATATTTATTGGATAATGTAATGCAATTTGGTTTGCAAATATTGAGTAAACAAATATTTTTAATTAAATAATGAGTTTTTTTTATATGTAAAATTTACATATATTTTTTATGAAATGTACATGCTTATAAAATTAAAGTGTCTCAGATTTGTATAAGCATCCCTTAGTAAATTAGTAAGTGCAGACAAGTTCCTCTGACCTAGGGAGATTATAATCAAAGGTATGGCTTGGGATATCTAGTCCTAACCACTCTTTACTAAACTCAAACATGAAACATAGTAAAACAATCTCCAAAGAATTGGACTAGGGAAATCGAAGTGGGGAGGTTACCTAGCAAACTGAGTCTTAAAAAATATCAAACAAACAGGAAAACAAAATAGAGGGGCCGAGAGAAATAGAAAAAGCTTACCCAAAATATAGGAAGAAACTAAAGTTGTGCAAAGAGGAAAAAAAATAGAGGGGCTGAGAGAAATAGAAAAAGCTTACCCAAATATAGGAAGAAACTAAAGTTGTGCAAAAGCATACTCGATTATTGAAATTTACCCACCATTAATCTAAAACCAAATCCATCATCAAATAAAATGAATTATCAATATAAACTTAAACTAACATCAATGGATGCCTTTGTAAATTAAGATAATTAGCCTTAACACCCGTCATTTCACTAACCAATTTAAGGTTGGAACGATCGCCCAAGTAATATTAGAAAATAATGACAGATGATATTAGTGTGTTGGGAAAGATCATCATGACATGGAGTTACATATTGTTAAAAGTTAATTTAATCTATTACATTTAATAATTTTACCTTAGTTAATTTTAATGATTTACAACATAAAATTCATATTTTCTCATTTTATGTGAGCACTGACATGTTATTAAAGACTAAATTTCATGAATGCCCACTATAATGTAATGATTCGAAATTGACATAAGTAACAAATATGTAGAAGATCAATTAAAATCATTTTAATTTAATCAAATGGGTGGTTGCAAACTTGATGACATAACCTCATAACAATGAATAAAAGTAGATGATAGGAACACATATTCTCACATCGAATAATGAAGATGAATGGTAGGGGAAAGGGACTATATACATTAAAAGGAAACGTATGGAAACCGTGTCAAATGGTGACTTGGAACGCATTGCACTTCTATTTTTGATACATTATCAACACGGTATCATCACCATGAAAAATGAATGGTTATACACGTTGCAGCTGAAAATCCGTTCACGCTTTAATGGATTATAACTAATAAATGCATAATTAAATTATGTCAATAGCAAACTAAATTTTATGGTTTATAATTAATAAATATACTGGCGCAACTTGTAAATATGAGTAGTATCAATTTATAATAAAGATCAAATTTTTTATTTCATTATATAAAATGGAATTTTTAAATTTAAGAAATCATAAAAATTAATTATATTAAAATTTGATTTAAAATTATTATCGTTATTATTAATATTAAAAATAATTAATTATGTATATATATATGTCTATTTTAGAATAGATTTCGAGAATTTTAATTTAATTATCAATAATTATTAGACGAATGATAGGGATTTAATTTCCAAGAAATATTTTACAATATTTTTAATAGTATTCACAAAACAAATATTAATGTTTATCTTTAAAGTAGTTATCTTTTTTTTGTCTTTTTAATGAAATCGATTGATTTCAAAAATATGATATGAACAAGTATCATATGAAATGAGTTGTGACTCTAGTATTGATAAGCCATGATATTGACCCATGATACTTTAGCAAAGCCTACATATAGATTAAGAATCTCCATAATAATAACAATAATAAAGTCATTTTTTTTTTGTGATTTTTTTGTTTTTCACAATATGAGATATATCATGAAATAAGTGTTGTGATTCTTATTATGGATTGATGCCTATTGGCATTCAAGAACAATTTAATTTATATGGTTGTGTTAGTATATAAGTTAGAGTTATAGTAAAAAAAAATGTTACATGATTCTTAACTATAGAGATTTACCCGCACTTTATCGTGGAGATTCTACAATACAATTGGCTAATACAATGGCTTATCAGTGTCACATGCCTAAAAAATCATTACTCATTTCTTATGATACTTGTTGTTATATCATTTATTTTAATTAATAAATTTAACCAATAGGGAAAAAAACATAAATATTTTGGAAATAAATCTCAACATTTAATTCACATATACTGCTAAAAATATTTTATGGAAGTTAAATCTAAATATACACTTAACAATTATTGATAATTAAATTAGAATTCTAGAAATTCTATTACAAAATAAACACAGTTATCTATGTAATAATTAAGTTATACCAAAAAAATAAAGATATTTTATATATAATAATCAATATAATTATCTGATAATTATATTAGTGAAAATATATCAACACCAACCTAGTAAGGAAAGTTTTGAACCAAAATATTGTTTTTTCGCATAATTAGGATAAAGCCTCTATCATGACTTATACAGAGAAGATTTGTATATGATAAACATACACAATGGGTCAAGTGGTTTTCTTTGGTTGAATGGTGGTATAATACTTCCTTCCATACTGCAGCAAAAATGATCCCATTCATGGCACTTTATGGATATCATCCACCGTCCATCACATCATATTTAAAAGAAAATTCTAAGGTTCAAGCAGTGGAATATCACATTAAGCATCAACAATATGTTATCAAACTCTTAAAGGATAACCTCACTTTGGCGCATAATAGAATGACACAACAGGCAGATCAACATCACAGTGAAAGAAGTTTTGATGTAGGTTACTGGGTATTTCTATGACTACAACCGTATAAACAAATGTCCCTCAAGCAAGCTAAGAAGGATAATAAATTATCACCAAAGCATTATGGTCCATACAAGGTGTTACAAAATATTGGTACTATGACATACAAATTGGAGCTTCATGTATCTTCCCAAGTGCACCCAATTTTCCATGTTTCATGCTTAAAGAATGTTATAGGTGAGAAGATCCCTGTTCAAACAATATTTTCAGAATTTGACGAGGTAGGAAAAATCATATTGGAACCGGAAGCAGTCACAAAAACATGAAATTGACATCTACGAAATCGATCAATTTTAGAGTGTCTCATTAAGTGGAAGAACTTACCCGCTGAAGATTCCACATGGGAGGATGAGAATTTTATATAGAAGTATCAAAACCTACTCAAGCGTTGAGGATAACACATTTTGAAGGAGAGGGGAATGTTAGGTCACTATAATACTAGTGTAACCCCTTATTGTTATTAGTGCAACCCCCTTATTGTATTATTGTGCCCATATAGTCCCCATGTTATTATTATGCCCCATAGAAGCCCACTATTTTTATTGTTGTGCCCTTACAATATTATTTTTATGTATGCTTAGATTGTATTGGGACCCCTTAGACTCCTATATATAGAAAGGAGGCCTTGTCATTTGTATCATCCAAGAATTGTTAATTTGTGTAATGTAAAGGAGGTTTCTCCCTCAAAGAGGCTGATTTTTAAATCATTTATCTATCTTCTCTATATTTTTGTGAGTTGGTTTCACAACATTCTTAAAATCTTCGATAGTATTGCAGGGCCCTCTTCTCTTCAACCTATTAGATATTGGATGTTGTATGGTGCATGGATCAATGGTGCTCATTAAAATTTCACTCGCCATTATTGTGGTGGACACCATTGCATCGATGTAGGAGGTATTAGTGGAGGATCAATGGTGCTCAGTAAAATTTGACTTGACATTAGTGTGGTAGACCCTATTGCATGGATGTAGGAGGTAGTGGTGGAGGGATTTTAAGAAATGCCTATATATCATAAAAAGGTTTCGATAAGAACAAACTCATCTTTATAGTGTTCTACCATGAACATGTGTGAACATAACTATAGTAACACTATACAAATCATTGCATGTAGTATGTATAAGTTCTTGTATTCTAAGACTATCAAGAATGTATTTGACATATATCTAGATATAACATTGATATGGCATAAGAAAAACACATTATATGAAAAGGAAAATGTAATGTTTATGTGATAATATAAATCCAATCTCCAATTCACCTTCTTTATAAAAAAAAAAAAATCTAAATCTCTAGGAAATATAATTATTTCAATTTTAAAGGAATTACAAGAAAATTTACCAAGCGAGTGTAGGGAAGGACTAGAGTTGAGGTCATTAATAGGAATGGAGCCAAACTTGATCGCCAAGAGATAAGGATTCCAATAATAATAGAGCCATAATTAGAAATAGAGGGATGAGGTTGTGATGTTGAAAATTAGGTGGATAAGACCATAGTCAGGTCGAAAGTTAGTCATAGACCAGGGAAAATAGATGTCATGAAGCAATGTGACAATCCTTTGTGAAGCCAAAAACGATTGTAGAGAAAGGGAAATATTTCCCACATAATAGACTGATAATACTTCATAGAGTTTCTTAAAGACAAATGTCATCCTTAAATGGACTACAGATAGAGAAAAACTAAGACACATAGAAGGAAATATGGTTCCCATAAAATAGCACAATAATCCTTGGTGGAGCAAAAATCATCCATAGAGAAGGAAAATTGGTTCCCACAAAAGAATGTGAAAATCCTTAATGAATTCAAACTCAGTTACAAATAAGGGGAAGTTGTAACATACATATCACACTCAATCCACCACCAAGAGGATGGGGCACCTAGGAAAATATGGTTTTTTGTATCCCTATATTATAATACTAAATTTTCGCTTCACAATTTTCCTCCCAACTATTAACTTAGCTCAATGAACAATGAATACCACAAGCCTATAAAAAAATTGGCCATTTGTGTGGATCAATTGTTTGTTAACCACCCATTGATCACATTCATGGGTTGATCATTACTTGACTACCCATTGACGATGCACATGGATAAACTATTGGTCATTTACACATTGACCACATATGCATATAGAGTGTCTATAAACCAAATTCACGAATTTACTATTTGCATATTTCCTGTAAACCATTTAATCAATGTTATTACCCATAATGAAATTCCTATATACAACAATGCCCTAGTTATGGTTAACATTTTCTAGTCTAAACCCATGTGGAACAATGCATAATGACTAATACACATAGGGAATATGTGAAACATAACTATTAAATAAAAAAATTAATTGAAAGGGTGATTACATCAAATAAGAAACATATGAAACACAAAAATTATTATTTTTATAATTATCCAATGATTGTGTTATCCCTCAAAATTTCCCTTTTACTGTGAAGGAAATCTCTCAAGGTAACATTTTAAACTAGATTTTAGATTAATGTTGGCCCTCAATCTAGAGATGGCTCTCTCCTTTAACTCTACCACTCACAGTCACTTTAGCAATAAGTCATTAAGCTCATTGACCACTTTTAATTGGTTACAGGTGAAATGGATTTAGAACGAAAGGATAAGGACCATTGGGCATGGAGTCTAGTTACGAGAATGTTAACCAGAGTATAAATAAAAAACCCTGAAAGAGGTAAGAAAGAATATGACTTCTTAGACAAAATTACCATGAAGATGTGGAGATAAAATATAGAGAATAAATATCTAAATAGAGCAAGGGGATTTTTGTTGTAAATATTTAAGTAGAAAACATGGAAAATATTCAAATGACCTGAATTTGAGTATTCATAAGGAGTTCAAATTCATATAATTTTATCCAAAATATTGAAGACTTGATGATTAATATTTGCAACATAGAGAGAAACTAAACACCATAAGGAAAAACGGACAGGAAGTCATACACACATGAATCTCTGTAAATTGTTTATGTAAAACCACTTATATTAATATATTAATGTCTGAAACCACACACAGAGTTCTTTTCCATTGAAAAAAAGTCAACCCTGTTATATTACAAAACCCTAAATATGTATGCCAATCCTATTAACAAACTATCTCTATCTCCTAGGAACATATAACTAACTTTTAGGAATTAAAACTACTTAATAAACAAAATCTAAACAGGTTACGGATTGTATAAAGTATTGAAGGTTGATGGATTTGGAATGATCTTCATGGAAAGATGGATGAAATATCCTTCACTGCTGGATGAAGATTTGGATCTCGAATGGTTGGAAAACTACTGGAAATTATTGGAAACAAATCTGGAACTAGCTCTTAGAATCTGGATTTGATCTTAACCAAAATTAGAAACCCCTGTTTCACTAGGAAGATAAGTTAGTTGTTCATATTTGTTGCCAAAATAAGTAAATTTTCATCTATTTGTAACAGATATCCTCTTATAAAAAATGTCCAACTGTAAGGAAAACATCTTCAACACATTACACAATCACTACTAAAACATATGGGTATATTGTTTTAAAAACATAGCACTACTTAAACTATAGGCATTGCAATAAATGTGGGACTTAATATATCTTTGACTACCACATGTCTTCAACGATTTGGATTCCAGGAAATCTCTTCGAATACAAGGATGCTACCTTTAAACATTGAAAACACTAACTTGAGTTTACCACCTATTGATTTGATTTGCAAATCGAGTTGATGAGGTGGCTCATCAACAACTGTCCATTAGTCTGGCAAATTTTTGAAAAATAGGCTTCAAAGATCCATTCGAATCTCCAAAACCATGATTACTGTGTAAGAAATTAAGGTTTTTGTTAATGGTTATGTCACCTCCAGAAAAATATTTTTGTTTCCAAAAATTAATCTTTAGTTGTTTGGAAATTGTTTTTAAAAACAGTGACTAAAACAGGAAAAAACCAAGTTACAAAAATCTGGAAAAAAAGGCCTGAAAGATACATTCTAATCTCTAAAACCCTGATAGATGTTAGAAAACCAAGTGAAAATTTTGTTAATTGGTTTGTGCCCTCCAAAAACCTCTTTTGGTTTTTAAAAATACGTTTTCAGGTGTTCATAATATGAATTTTAAAATTGTCATTGAGAAAGGAAAAATCATAATTTCAAAATTTGGTAAAATAGGCTTAAAATATTCCTTCCTTGAAGCTTGGGCCTGATCCATGAAAAAGAAACTTTGGTACGTGAATCCATCCTATGCGAGTTGTATTTGCTCCAAACTCTTCCTCATTGTCTTTCTAGCTATAGGCCAAAAGAGGGATGTGATGAAGAGACAAACTTGTCTAAAGGAAAAGATGCTTGTGCAGACCTCACATGAAGAAATATGTCTTCAGACTAGAACTCCTTATTATGTATACTTTGAATGAGCACTCAACACAAGCACTAGTTCACCACTATTAAAGTCTATAATAGAATCATAAGGATGGAATTCAAAGGGACCATGTATTATTTCATCCCTTAGATGTCATCCTACCAATGCAACCAATGTATTCTTCCTTCTTGCAAGATAATTGGTTAATCATACAAACAATTTCAGTAGGTATTTTAAAGGCAATGAATATATAGTATTGTTATGTATATTTCCTAGAAGCGTTTTCCCTGAGAATTGTAGGCCTAATGATTAGCGCACATGTGCATTATGTTGTAGAACATCATCTTCATTGATTGACCACACTGCTAAAGAAGCAACCATAATAGCCACACTTAGAGATTAAGAACATGTGTCAACCTCTCAATATCCACTTTATTTCCTATTTTGTTCCTTACAATCCTGATGAAAATAGCCCATCTCCTAAGAAATATAATTTGATCCTCAAAATGATAACACTTGTGCAATATTCATCCTCCAGATTCTCTATCAAAATGGATATTTTAATTGTTGCTAGAACCATGCAAAATCTGGGTGTTGACAAAATAACTGGCACTATATATTAGAATGAAATTGTGATAGTCACTAAAAAAATTTAGTGTGAAACAAGACTAACTAGAGCTAAGAAAACAATTTCTAGTTCTCTGTGAAAAATTATTAAAATGAACACTGACAAAATAATTGGCAACTTGTTTGAAAAAATATCGTTTTAGCCGCTCTCAGTAAGAGGTCCACCTCATCTTTAGACTAGTTTTCATCTTCTTACTCTTCTTGATCTTGGCCTTTGGGTTATGCTTCTATTTCTTGCAACTACAAAGGCTTTCCTTGTTTATTACCAAACCGTTCAATGGTGAATCATCTAACTAAATGACCTCGTTTAGAATTTCTTGAATTAAAAATGACAAATTAATTGTCAACGCGCCTAATTTTTTTGTGAAAATATTTAAACAATCTGACCCAAGTCATTATCTTGAAATTACACTGTGATAATAGATTGGATATGGACATTATACATTCCACCCAACTATAGACATGACTACTCTAAATATCTCAATAGTGAGTCACCCTTGAGTTGGAGCTATGACTCGACTAGGGAAAAGGATCACCTAAATCCAACTACAGTCATACAAATAATACCAACAAGCATGAGGCCACGTACCAACTATAGTAATCTCCCTACCTACACTCCAACATCCCCCATCCTACACAACCTAAGTTAGTGCACTCCTTCTCTATCTTTGTAGTTTATTGAGCCATGCCATTACTCTTTTAGGGCTTCTACACAAACTAGCTAGGAAGTCTCAAAGTACTATAGCTTTTGGGGTTCTAGTTGTCCTTAGGAGTCTTCAAGCCCCCCTCAGGCCTCACATTAGGAATTTATTTTGGATAGTGTGTTTTCATTCACGACAACAAATGTTATTCGTTTAGAAGGAGGTATGATAGCTTGAGCACTTGTTCGATGAAAAAAAATGTAATTGGTGTCAAAGGAGGTATGAAAACCCAAGCACTTGTTCAAGGAAAACTAGTATCATTGTTGTCAAAGGAGGTAGGACATCTTGAAGATATATGAGCATTTGTTTGATGAAAATATGTATGATAAGAGGTAGGATATCCTAGAGGTTTTTGAGCATTTTTTGTAGAAATGTCAATCAAATGAATATAAAAATGGTTTGGTTTGGTAGCACTCTTTAATAGATTTCCAATTGTATATTTCACTTGGTCTAACTCCCTTTGAATGAGAAGAAAAGTTAGTTTGAAAATCAATAAGGGGAAAAAGAGGTCAACCCCCAAATTTGCTAAATAGCGTGCAACTTCAAGGGTGGATCATTGTTTCTTTGGGAACTATGTGCCTATTAGTGCCCAAACATGTGTGTTATTTAATAGGTTAAATTTCATGCAACTCTAAATTGATCTGATGGTTATGGATGAATTATGGTTGAGAAATGGTGGATTTTTTGCAGACTTGCATGATGGTTAATGGTGTTTGTACTCCCCCATGCATTCCATCCTCTATCCATGGGTCTCCTCCATCTAATGAAATTTTGACACATGGTGAGTTCCAAGTGGACCCTTTAACTGGATTCCAAGTGGAACCTCCAACACAGGCGAGTGATGGCATGGCCCTAAAAAATGGATGAACAGATGGAAACACCACATTGGTCATAGGTGGCAACATAGTATTAAATGTGCACCTTCCCTTATGTTGCATCCTTAAAAGAGATAAATCCATTGGGATTTCTAGAGAAAGAAACTTCCTTGTAAGATCCTGATATGTTTGGTTTCCTAGTACACATAGCTCCACAACACATCCTCACATGCATGACTATGGTTGATTTAATTAAGATACCATATTTGTGCAAGGGATATAAATCCATTAACTTCTTCCCTTCATGTAATAAGCACTGTAAAGTCACAAGTATGATGATATGGCACTTTAACTTCTATTTTACATCCCCCACTAGATTAGATATAAACACCCATAGAAGGACCACTTCCTCACTTAGGGTCTTAATGAAAATATGAAATTCCTTCTCAAGATTTGCTTTTTTAATCTAAAATATTTCAATGCAAGGAGGAATAGACTGAAATAACCACTATGAAAAATTAAAAACTCGATCCACAAACTATGCACTCCTATAAATCCACCTTATAGAGTCAAAAAGTGAACCCCATAATACTGTAAATGCGGGAATCCCTGACCTAGTGGATAAGGAGATTTGAAATACAGCCACGAAGGTCTAACCACCGAAAATCCTCCTCGAGTTTATAAAAAAATGGGGCACCCATGAACCTTGACAAAAAACTCTATGTGATCTAAGAGCCCTTCTTGGCTCTATCCTCATATGTCTATCCCTTCATGGGAAGAGAGCCCATCCTAGATTTATTTGCATCTAGATCTATGAGATAAAATAATTTGAGTTGAATCCCTGACATATTGTATTACCACATATTTTCCTTAAAATAAATATATATGTTGAATCTATATACCTTGGATCCATTTCCGCATTGATCTCTAACATAGAAAATTGCCATTTCATTGTTGGAAACTAGAATAATACTGGGGGTGTGAATCAGTATTGTAACAATTTTACCAATTTAAAAAATTATTTTACTTAGTGCACATCAATGAATACTTCAACAATAAATTAAATAACCATAATAGAGATTAATATAAAAAATCACAATGGAACACACAAGAACAAGTAACTTTTAGAATTGTTCTTTAATTCATTCATAGGGGAAGCTACAACATGGAATTACAAAGTTTTGGCTTCAACTAGCAAGAAGCTACAACTTCCTAGTTGATCAATTGGAATTGAATGGAGCTACAACCCCACCTATTCTCCAGCACCCATTGGAAGGAGCACCAACCGCTAATCACCAAGCTACAACTTTATTTCACACTCACTATTCCATTTTTCATCCATTTTCATACTAGGACCATGAATGTCACCCCTCAAAAATCACCTACAACAATCTCTGATTACTGTTAAAAATGCCACCTCACCATACCAACACCTAACTACTCCAGAAGCTCTGTCTCAAAATCAATTCATACATTCTACTTGATCAGGTCTTCTTTTATAGATTTTATTTTGTTATCTTTGGCTTTGAATTTGTGCATGAAGTCTTTATTTTTGCCTTCGTCCTGCTTCTTCTATCTTTTGGATTGTGTTTGTTGTTATGAGCTCCATATCTATTTTAAATTGAGCTTTTAATCAAATTTGGTAAGTTACAGGTTTAGCGGTGTTCCTCCTAATTTTAACCACAGTTCTGTTTTGACTTAACTACCAAAACTAGCTCTTAAGTGGCGATTTTTCCTTTTTTCTTTAAGCCGCTTTCCTTCCTCCCCTTTACCTAATTTTCACCATACGACTAGTCTCTATGACCACAACCTAAGTTATTGGGTTCTTAGCCCTTTTACGCCCTACGCAGGCCTTTTTTTTGTTAATGGCTCTGCATCATTGGTCATACCTCTATGCGAGGTGAATAAGAAACAATTGTTAGCTTCTTCCAAGAGACTCCTTGACTCTTTTCAACTGTCATGCCCATGGCCACTCCTTCTGGCATAAGGCATGGTGCGTGTGCTTAGCTTGTAGCTCCTGATCTCGACTTTTCTATTTAATTTAATTATTTAAACGTTAAGGGATCCTAGGATTCGGGTAGGCCCCATGTTCTATTGCCACCATGCCCCTAGTCCTCCACTACTGCATGGAACCTGTGTCGAGATCTAAGGCGATAGATCCCTTTAACCCATTAGGGTCTTGCCACCAAGTTGACATGTCTGTGGGTACCACTCGACGTTCTTTTTATTAGTTGTCACTCTGCCTCTGTGGCTTGGTCCCTTCTACCTCATGTTGCCGCAAAATGCATACAAAAATATCGTTGGGGAAATGCCTACACGATGAGTTTTCCTATGGGTGCTTCCAATGCATTTTTAATTGGCTACATCTACTTTCAATAGGTTAATGTGTCTTGATAGTTGTTTCCCAACAAATCCTCTTGTGCACCATTTTAAATCTTCTTGGCGTATTCCATTGTGATGACATCACTGCTGCCACCTATTCCCCTTTGGGTGATGACACATGTCACATGGAAAGGGCTGTTTGGGTGCCCAAAAAAGCCAAATATTCCTTCCAGAAGTCCACCTCCTATTGGCTCATCCTAACATCATCCTTTGTTATCATTCTAGCTAATCATGGGGCACCATCTCTCTTCCTAGAGGAGAGAGAAAAGGTCCTCTAAGGTGTCTTTTTGCAACTATTTCCTTTGTTATTTTGTTTTTTTGAAAGCCATCAGGTTCAAGCCTTTAGTCTCTAGAACCACTCCTTAGCGATTGTGGTTTTGGGAGGGGTTCCCCCGGAGTAGCTCTTTATCATTAATCTACACATTTAGTTGTGTGAGAAACTACTTCCAAGACCATAGAGCACATCTAATGGATTATCTCTAGTGCCCTCGAGAAAGCTACCACGTGGCCCAAAATTTTCTTCTGTGTCCATCCCTTTGTGTGCCAAAGGGTTTTGCTTGACGGTAATGCATCTAGGCTAGCCTGTTAGGCGGGCTCTACTTATGACCAATATAAAAATTCTCCATCGTTGTTGTGGCAATGACTTAAGCCCAAAGCTTCATGTAGAGGCTCCAACACTAGGTTTGGCACTTGTGCCATCTTTGGCTATGTGCCAAAGGCTCTTAT
Source organism: Pinus taeda (assembly GCA_000404065.3). Lineage (NCBI taxonomy): Eukaryota > Viridiplantae > Streptophyta > Pinopsida > Pinales > Pinaceae > Pinus > Pinus taeda. Next base: position 165,853 of record APFE030267374.1, on the reverse strand, counting down.
AAACACCTTTAACCTTGTTATTTGACTTTGGGGTCATAGAGCTCTGATTTTCTCTAATGTTTGATCCAGGATGTATTTTTCAAGACTTCCATATACCTTTGGAAATATCTTTCAAGGCTCTATCCATATGGGTTTCTTAAACCAACATCTGACATGACTTGCTACTCCAAAATTGGCTCTAAATCCTATGCTCCTTTTTTCTACCATTTTGTCATGTTGCTCCATCGGTCTTCTCCCTGAGACCTTCTTTGCACTTGTGTTGGCTCTTGTCTATAATTAGCACCTTTTTTAATTACCCTATTTCCATCAATGACAATATATTTCAATCCTCCCCCTTTGGCACTAATGGAAACACCAAAATCAAAACACCTTTGCTCTAAACAAAGCACCTTTTGCAATATCATAAGTCTTTTAAGTACTTCTCCCCTTGTAATGCACACCTCTTTATTGGTTTCTACTATTATTTCATTTGTTGCTGGTGTTTTTGTTATGCATAATCATTAGATCATCCCCCCTTTATTGTTTGATTTCATCTCTCCCTCTTTGGCATCAATGTCAAAAGACACCATTATACTCCCCCTGTCACCATGCTCCAGGTTTAAATTCTCTTTCTCTATCATGTTGATCTTGTGGACCTAAAATCTTAATGAGCACCAGTATTGTAGCAAGAATGCTGCAACTCCTAGAGCTACCAACTTTACTTTATCAACCCAGGGTTCATACAAACTTGGAGGTGACAGTGTTGTATACACAAGTAAAGGTGATGGTTCCGAATTTTGTCATTATTCAATTGGCTAGAGACCACTAGGGTTTTCAAGCCAGACTTCGATGGATTCAGAAGAAGCTTGATTGCTAATGAAAGAAAGAGAAATCTACACTAGGAGAAATCTTGTCTACTACAAATAAGGAAGATGACCGAAATCCTATGCTAAGAACACACCGTTCTCTAACTAACTGCTGAGAAATTACACTTTACAACAATTCCAACACAACATGTATGAACTGCTACTATCTAAAGAATGGAAATTCAAGGCATCAAACATCACTACTATGCATGTAAAGAACTGGAAGAAATATGTTTTGTTCTTTTTATTCTTTTTCTAGAAAATCAAGTGTAAACCCTAATCTCTTTTGGTGATGTGATATGTGGCTTAGTGATGATGGTGGATGGTTGGGAGGTTTAGCTGATGGTTGGAAGGTTTGGGAGACTCTTGGGTGACCTGGTGTGGCTTCCTAGAGGTTTCCCTCAATTCGACCTCAAAACAAGCCACTATAAGAAAACCTACAGGATGTACTAGAAACCTACAGGATTCATGAATGGAGAAAATTGTTGAATAAAATGGAATCATGGATGAGATCTACTGTAAGACTGGAGATGGGAGAGATGGAAATTAAATCCTACACTTGCAAAAATGATCAAACGCTGGTTCAAGTACAGTAAAATCTAAATCTTATGAGAAAATGGAAATCTATCCTTTTGGGGCTACATAAGGGTCTTTTCCTCAAATCATGATCATTGAGGGAAGATGTTGGGAACAGGATCCCCCAGGGACAGTTTTGGTGTTATGCTCTTAACCTGCAAATGATACCCAAATACAGAATATGCGAAGAAAAGAGACCCAGAATACAGAATATGCGAAGAAAAGGTACCCAGAACACAGAATAGCAATGAATTTATTATTCAGAGAGTAACGTTCACTTGCCTCTTCGAGGGGGCTACCTCCAATAGAGCAGAGCTCGATTACAAAATAAGACACAATGCTTATCGCAGGGAGTTTCTATCCTTTATATATGACTCCTATGTGCAATACCACAAGCCAATACCGTGTATTATTAATACCATCTATCTAATACTACGGCCCATTTGCAACTAACTGTGGTTCCGTTATTAATTGTGGATTAACCACTTACAATTATTAATATCGGCTTTATTGACTCTTGACTATGACGTGGTCCCATTACATAGATAAGGGGGTTAGGGTGGGACCCTAACATGCCCACCCCCTTAAGACTAGCCTTGTCCTCAAGGTTGAAGCTGCGGAAACTGCTATAGAATAGTGGTTGGTTCCCAAGTTGCATCTTTTGGAGAGGTGTCTTTCCATTTGACGAGGACTTCCTTAATCATGCGGCCGCACAGTTTCTTGACTCGTGTGTCGAGGACCTGTTCTGGTTGAAGCCAGATGGATCCTTCTTCGTCCAATTCCAGAAGACTAGTCTGAATTTTGCAATTGTTCCCAATCACTTTCTTGAGGCATGAGACATGAAAAACTGGATGGAGTTTTGCAGTAGGTGGCAAGGCCAACTTGTAGGCCACTTCTCCAATGCGTTGAAGTACTTGATAGGTTCTGTAGAATTTGGGAGAGAGTTTCTGACATCCCTTGGCTTTGAGTGATGTTTGCTTGTATGGTTGGAGCCGTAAAAAGACCTGATCCCCTTCTTGAAAGTGGCACTCTGAGCGATGCTGGTCTACCTGTTGCTTCATGCGGTTCTCAACTTGATGAAGATTTTCTCTAAGATGGGCGAGCATAGTTGCGCGGTGTTGTAGGAGTTGATCCACAGCTTGGACTTTTGAGCATCCCTTGAGATATGAAGTAGGTGAGGGCGGGAGTTGACCATATACTGCTTCATAGGGGGTCATTTTGGTGGTGGCATGATAGTTGGTGTTATACCACCATTCTGCCAGAGGAAGCCACTGTACCCAAAGGTGTTGTTTTTCTGAAGTAAAACACCTAAGGTAGGTTTCTAGACATTTGTTGACGGCTTCAGTTTGACCATCTGTTTGCGGATGGTAGGAAGTACTGAGTTTTAGTTGAGTGCCTTGGATTCTAAAGAGTTCCTACCAAAAATTGCTGGTGAAGATCGGGTCGCGGTCGGACACAATAGAAATAGGCATGCCATGCAATTTGAAGATCTGATCCATGAAAGTTTGAGCAACCAAGGTTGGTGTAAATGTGTGGGGAAGAGCGCAGAAATGAGCATACTTCGACAATCGGTCCACAACCACCATGATGACTGACTTGTTCCCTGATTTTGGAAGACCTGTAATGAAATCCATAGAAACTTCTGTCCAAATTGATGCCGGAATGGGCAATGATTGTAATGTGCCAGGTGTGTTGACGGTTTCCACTTTGTGGCGTTGACAGACATCACATTCGGTTACGAAGGTAAGGATGTCCTTTTCATGCCTGTCCAGAAAAATGATCGTCTGGTGCGAGCATACGTCTTCTGAAAGCCCGAATGTCCTACAATGGGAGATGAGTGCATCTCTGCCAAAATACGACTTTTGAAGGTGGATGCTGGTGATATTACGAATCTATCCTTGTAGCGAAGAATATCATCCTACCACGAGTAGCCCTTGGTGGAATTTGGATCTGCCTACAATTGAGAAATGAGTTGGGAGAGCCCGGGGTGTGAAAACCATTATCTGCGAACTTCTTCAATCCATTCTGGAATGGGGAGGGAAATAGCTAGCAGGGTACTTTCCTCCTCAAATTGGCGAGATAATGCGTCTGCTACACTATTGTCTTTCCCTTCCTTGTAAATGATCTCATAATCATATCCCAGCATTTTGGCTAGCCATTTATTTTGTTGTGGAGAGGATAGGCGTTGCTCCAAAAAATATTTAAGACTGTGATGATCTGTGCGATTTGGAAATGTCGCCCCAGTAAATAAGGTCGCCAGGTGTCGACTGCATGTAAGATGGCCATCATTTCCTTCTCGTATGTAGATTGGCCCTGATTCTTCCCACTGAGTTGCTGGCTTGTGAAGGCCAACGGTTGCCCTTCCTGCATTAAAACCGTGCCAATACCTGTCCCCGAAGCATCACATTCAATGACAAAAGATTTGGTGAAGTCAGGTAGTGCTAAAACTGGAGTGGAACACATGGCATTTTTTAGAGCTGTAAAGGCTTGTTGTGCTTCCTCATTCCAGACGAATGAATTTTTCTTTAGGAGTTGGGTGAGGGGCTTCGCTATGCGACCATAGTTGCGGACAAATTTACGATAATAGCC